>VKHH01005940.1:0-37957 GCA_015144975.1 Epipyxis sp. PR26KG | reverse complement strand
GTTGGGGGATAAAATGATAATAGTTCGTAATCATCATCAGTAGATGGTCTAATCAGTTATGAAATAATTGTTAGTTTTGGGTTAATAATAATAATAATAATAATAATAATAATAATAATAATAATAATAATAATAATAATATAATAATAATAACAACAATAATAATAATAATAACAATGTGAGATATATAATAATAACAATAAGATGTTTTCTATAGAATTTCAAGATAATTTACATGATGTGATTCAAGCTCGAGATGTGGATGCAGTTGTAGTGCCGGTTAGTATTCGATGAATTTCATACCAAGTCACTAGTTGAACTCATATTAACATACTTTCTCATATTTTATTTTTATTTTTAGTATAATGCATTGGGTGGATCTGCAGTACTATCTTTCCTTGCTAAAGGAACGTTAATAATAGCTGTAACGGACAATATGACAACTATGAAAGTTGATCCAATCAATATAATAAATTCAAATAATAATAACAATAACATTATTATTGCAAAATCATATGCTGAAGCAGCAGGTCTCTTAGTTGCTCATAAAAATGGAATCTTATTTGATTCCATCACAACTCATGTCCCTCCTATCCCAACCACTTATATGTGATCATCGTCACTCATGGCGCACATTCTGATCGTCTTCAAGAATTTAATGTAGAATTTTCCCCTAAATGCTGGAGAAGAATTTGTAATTTCTGATTCATCATGTAATATGATCATAGCTATGATTCATCCACTATTTAATAAGCTATAATAATCATATAATCTCAGTTATTCTACAGTTGTCAAGTCATCAGTCGTCATGATGTGGATTAGAAGGATATGTTGCTGTAATAGAATATGTTGTGAAGGGATTGTTGGGATTACTGTTACTGAAATAATGATATCACACAATTAATAGTTTATTAATAATAATTGGGTTGGATTTCAGAGAGGGTATGCTATGTCATGTTGTTGATATACAATGTTGATTATATGACCATGCCCACTGCCATTGTATGAACGATGAAAATTGAAGTGTCGTTAAAAATGAACCGTTCCTATTATGAAACCGCTTTTATTAAATTTCGATCTCTGAATATTATCATATATCATAAAACATGACAACTCATGATGTATCAAAAAGAAAATCTTCCTATTTATTTTAATCAATTCTATAATCATAAATATATACAGTATAATATATTATATATCAAAAGAATTTTCCTTTTTTTTTTTAAATTAATTCTATTAGCTAAAATTTCTTAAGTTATATCACATCTATTATATATTATCTTCATATTTCCTAAAAGAAATTTTATAATATTTAAGGAAATAGAAGATTAACATCGATTATTTTATTAGAAAAGCATGTGTTGTGAGAAAATAATGAACCCAAAATCATAATATTTATTTTACAAGCATTATTTTATTTGATAAACTGTCGCTAAAGTAATAAAGGGAGAGGGGTGTTTATTAGTTATTCATTGATGTGAATAATTATATGATTCGATGGAGTTGGATCAAAATGGAATCATATTATGAGAGGATAACAATTATTATTAATAAACAAATTAACAATTATATTGGCAAATAATATAATAATTAATATTATATTTCCATTTTCTTCATGTTTTCTATGATAATAATAATAATAGAAATAAAATCAAAAACTAATTCGCATAAATAATAATGATAATTATCTAACAAAAATATGTTTTCAATATTAATAATATATAAATATACAATCAAAATTTTACTATAGTCAATATCACTCAATTATTTGAGAACAAATCCATGCGCATATAAGTAATTATTAATATCAACATTTTTATTAATATTTTTATTCTTATTATTAATAATAATATCTTTTAAAAATAATAACAATAATAATAATAATAATAATTATTATTATTATTATTATTATTATTAAAATTATTATTATTATTATTATTATTGTTATTATTATTATTATTATTATTATTAAAATTATTATTATTATTATTATTATTGTTATTATTGTTGTTATTATTATTATTATTTTTAATATTATTATTTATTATTATTATTATTATTATTATTATTAATGTTATCATTAAATACTTTTATTATAATTAAAAAGATAATTGCTTGTTGTATCTTCTTATTCAAACTTATTTCTGCCATAAAATGGATAAAAATAATGATAATAATAATATAACAATAATACAAGAGATTTTGACTAATTAAGAAATGTGAAGTGTAGAATTAAATTCTAAATCAGCAAATGCTTCATCTTCGATATTATTATAAGCCATTCCTCCACTTGCACTTGAATTACTACTCCTTAACGAGGCGGTAATAATCCTTTTTGCTTTTCTTTTTATTGTTTTCACCTATTATTATAATCATACAAAATAATTATAATAAATGAGAGTAAAATAATTTTCAAACCACATTATTATAATGTAGATAATAGAAATAATATAGATATTATAATACAAAAGAGATGATTATTTTAATATAATAGATTATTATTATTATCATCATTATTATTATTATTAATTATTATTATTATTAATTATTATTGTTATTATTATTGTTATTATTATTATCATTATTATTATTATTATTATTATTATTATCATTATTATCATTATTATTGTTTTTATTATTATATTATCATTATTATTATTGTTATTATATTATTATCATTATTATTTATAATTATTATCATTATAAAATTAAAAAAATCTTACTTTTGATTTTAAGTTTTTATGTTCATAATAAACAGCTGAAGCAAGTGCGATAAACCAACATGCTTTATAAATAGCTCCGGTTATGATTAAAGCAGCTAAAGCAGATCCAATGGATGCGTGGAATGAATAATAATTAGATAATTGAGAATATGATATGTCGCCTAATGCTGCAGAATTATTTATATACTCATTACGAAATGCACCTGCTAAATAATAACTCATCGGGCATATGTACGAGCCCCAACTATTCCTATGAATCCATTATTCGAAAAGAATGTAATAATAATATTATTATTATGTTTTAAAAAGATAATTGCATCTATTATAATAACAATAATAATGGGTGCCTCTGTTAATTATCTTATTATGGGGGCTTTATTCAAGAACAGTTTTGAGTTCACAAAAATATTATATTAGACAAGGGGTATGTGCCTGATGTGCACATATTTTGGGGGGAAAGTAATTTACCCTTAATTTTGGGGCTCAATTTTATGTGTAAAGGTTTAATGGAGGCACTCAATAATATATACGTTTTATAAATTAAAAAGTTTGAATTTTAAAGATATTTGTTGTTGGAATCAAATAAAATGAATATTTTTATTTATATTATTATATAATATATGCATTATTTATAAAATACGTAAAAATAATAATATAATAATAAAAATATTGATATAATAGATACCATGTGGTCATAGTAGAAATGAGAATAAGATAGCCTGATGTTAGTAGCTGTAAGGGGACAATCACACCACTGTAAATCATTTTACTCACAGCCAATGAATCCACTAACATAGACAGCAAATAAGCCAATGAGAAGTTACTATATGTTGATGCCAAAATCAATGAAAAGAATGTAATAAATGCTCCTATAATTATAAAAATGATCACAACAATAATAATAATATATTTAAATTTGTTTGATACTAATAATAAATTATTATAAAAGAAATAATAATAATCATACCAATAATATAAAATAAACAATAATAATAATTATGTTTTAAGAGATATTTGATTTTTATTTTAATAATAATAATAATAATAATAATAATAATTTTACAATAAAATCTATTTCAAAAAAATTATTCAAATCAGAGTATCTATGTAAGTACCTCCATTATTACGTAATCCTGCCATGAAATAAATGGGAAATACGAATAATATTGTTCCACTGATAATAAGGAGCAGTGATGGAATTGAATCAGTTAAATAATATGACAGAAAACTTGTGACATTTACCGACCTAATATTATTATTATATTATTATAACAAAAATAAATATTAATTTTAATTAATTATTAATATTATTAACCATTATTAATATTTATTATAATTTCTATTCATACATAAGATATAATATCATTATTATTATCTAAATAATCATAATAAAGAATAATAAATAATGAATAAATAATAATATAATAGGCTGGTTACTTACGCTTCTCGAATGAATACATCTCGTCGCTTGTAAATACCTATAATAAAAATAATTTCATACATTATAAAATAAAAAATTATTTATAATGTTTTATAGATAATTTCATCCTTATTTTATACCTTCAATAGAATCGAATACGAAAAGATTGATAAAGATATATGATGTTGCAAACAAGCTGATACGTGATGAGAAATTACTTTCTCCAGTACTCCACCACACACATCCAATAGAAATACCAGCAATTAAACAGCGTAACCAATGAATTATAACTGACCGTTGCTAAAATAAAATAATGCGTTTAATGTTGATTGATGAATGAATAAGTGGATGAATATAAAAAACATACATTTTTTCGTAATATTCGAAATTCTCTGGCTAATAATATGAAGCAAAGAGGACCAACAGATGGTATGAATCTTTTTGTTGTTAAAGCAGGATTTGATGGGATTTTCATAGAAGTTGCTTTCTTTTCATTCAAAATAATGTCTTGTAAGGAAATAGCAACACCATCAGAACTATGCAGACTAGTAGCTGAACGACTTAAAGTGCGATGTGAACCATCATAACTTGAAATAGACTTGCTTTCAATGTCACTTCCTCTTTTCTTAGTACCTGGTGAGATTTTCACTGTTGAGAGTGATTTGTTTAAATCAGCTAAATCAGCTGGTGACAAGTTACTCACTCGATGGCCTGTATTCGTGATGGACATTTTACCTTTATCAGCAGCAATATCCATTATGAATTCTAAACTGTTTTGTCCATTTCTACTCTCAAATCCTAACATGTACAGTATAATCAAGTATAATAATAAATTATTGAAATAATACAATGAAATAAAATAATACCGATATTGGAAAAATATTCTGCTGCTTTTTCAGTGGGACCCCCATACAATAACATCCCAGAGCCAAGCAGTAATGTATGATCAAATGATGTATAAATTCTGTAACTTGGTTTTTCTAAATTACATAAAATTGATCTTCCTCCACTTGCTAATGATTTGATTACTTTCACAACGACTTCCGCATCTTGCCATTCTAAATCTGAGGTGGGGTCATCAATGAAAATCATGCCTGGTCGATTGACTAACTCAACTCCAATTGATAGACATCGAAGTTGAGCAGGAGTGAGGGCTGGTTTGTTACGATTGTTTACACTATAATTGTAATTGAAACTTTTATTTTGCATGAAAAATCTCGTTTGACCATTGCTATAATTATTCTCTCCATCTCTTACTTCACCAATGACACTATCTGCAACATCATCTAAACCGAGCATAGACAATGCATCAGAAATGCGATCTTCAATGTCACCAGTCATGCCAATCAATTCTGATCCACCGATCGATTCATAAGGAACAGAGGTTTTGAACACAGTTCTTGCTACCATCAAACATGAAGCACATGTTTTCTGATCTGTTCTTCTTAATAATGCAGCGAAGCGGAGAACTTCTCGAGGTGTCAAAGAAGCCACATTCGATACATCCCCACGTTGCACATATGCAGAATTGATATAAAACAAATCTTTTGCTATTTTTTGATCATTCACAGTGATCACTCCTGTCACCTTACCACTCGATCGGATTCGACCTGCAAGAACATTCAAAAGGAGGGTTCCTGCGCCAGACATACTTCCATCGATTATACAACAACATGAATTAGGTTCAACTTTTCCAGACACTCCTTGAAACACGGGCTCTAATGTATCATTATTCAATCCATAATTCATGAATTTAAGTCGTTGAAAACTGATCGTTGTATGCATCGCCTTTGGGACGTTTACAACAGTCATTAAAGTATCATCATACGAAAACCTCACTGTTCGACCTACATGAAATATATAACCGATCATCTTTAAATATTATGTCATGTGAATTATAGCAATGGTAAGATTGAGTACCTGTTTCAAGCGTTTGAGATACTCCAGTGGACGAAGGTTCTTTCGATAGGACAGTAGTATCAACACTGGTCATTCGACTGAACTGCACTCGAATAGATTTAAATGCTTTATCAGTTGTGAATCTCATTTTATAAATGGGAGGTAATAACCCAACCACAACAAGTATTTGTAAACCTCCGAGCCAAATTGCTAACCATCCTATGCAATACTGAGCACTTCTACTATTGAATCCATACAAATTGAGCAACTCATTATTATCGACTGCATTGCTAAATGCAGTTAGCAAGAGCGATTCAAATGCCCATCGTGTGTAAACGACACTAGTCGCCCAAGGCAAGAGTCCTGGTAGATTTGGTAATGTTTGTAAAAAACCTGAAAATATTAAGCAAACTGAAGCAATAATAGAAAAAACAAATGAAGCCAGACCGCGTGAATGGAACCATATTGCACAAACACACGCAAGCGAATAACCAATGACAGTTGTGACTAATATTGTTACATATAGCAGGAACGTTGGTCCTTGCACTCTTATCATTGAAAATACTATAGCTCCCACAATGGCTGCAGCGAATAAGTATAATGGAATGTCAATCAATACTAAAGACAGCCAAGATGCGAGTGTACTCTGCAGTCCAGAAGCTACTTCAAACTTTAGTTGTAATGTGTTTGAGTGAAGATAAGGAACAGCAAATGCGGTACCAGTTAAAGACATTGCCACAACCACAAACATTGCAGATGAAACATCATAAGCGTTAGAATCAATAAGATTGGTGGAATCATCTACAAGATCGATATTATTTATGTTATTCCCCACAGATAACACCAAACAGCCTATGATGACGCCTGCTATCATGAATCGAAAGAGTCCCATTTGTAAATAAACTCTCTAAAAATATACATAATACTATTGTCATTGATTGAGAGGAGTACGCATGAATTTTAGTATTTATATTTAGGATGCAGTTACATACAATATTTTGACAGAATGTTATAATTTATTACTTTTTTTACACATAATACTATTCACATTAATCATAAATACTTACATTATTTAAATGATACTTAATAGATCTCTCTAAAAGAATTTTGACTTCTTTCAAAAGTGCCTTGTGATATCGGATAGGTAATCCAGCATCACCGTGTCTTCTCGAAGCTGAATAAAAATCAACATCATTGAACTGTTTCGAAACAGCTTTGGCCTTACTTTTGGTATCTTTTGATTTTGATTCGGCTGTTAATTCGTCAACACGAGAACTGGATGCATCATCACGTACTGACTCAAGCATATCTAATTGTTCTTGTGAATCTTTGAGAGGATCACGTTTTCTCTCTCCATTCGACTCATGGTTCACAGTCATATCGATTTCTAGTACATTATGAGTGTTTTCTATTTCTTTCAATTGATTTATGAGTCGATTAATAGCATTCCTGTGATCTTCAGAAGAGGAAGTATTGTCAGAACTACGCGATAGGTTTATATTTCCATCGATTACAATTAATGATATTTGAGTAATAATAGTGGCGATTTTTGATAATATCATATGATTGGTAATGGTTGATGTCATTTGCAAATTATTATAAAAATATTTCATTTGATTCTTAATAAAAACACAAACGAAATCTGTGTGACGAATCATATCGTCGTTTATTCCATTAATATTGTAAATGATTGTGGTTGGCATACTGTTTCGCTTCGCAATAGAGTGTAACACTTTCATAACTTCAAGTTTCCCACTTGCATCCAAACCTTCTGTTGGATCCAACAAGCAGATTAATGTTGGATTTCCAACTAATTCAACTGCAATATTTAAAACTCTGATTTCGCTTTTTGATAATGTACCAAGTCTGCTATTACCGTCAATATTAACTATTTTTGCCGCGAGTCTTGCTCTTTCTCGACATTCGATTGTCCCATGAGATATTCGGAGTCTCGCACCATAATACAAATAATCCAAAACTGTTAAACTATCAAAATGCGTTATTCCAACGTCGTTGATTAATACAATGTCCTTAAATATTCCATTCTTACGACTTGATCCATCATATGAAATTTTTCCACTCATTAATCCTTCTTTTTGACGCAATGCAATACATTCAATTAAACATTTATGACCAAATCCTAAACCAATAATAGATGTTACTGATCCTGGAGGCAAATGCATCGAGACCTTGTCAAGTAGTAACACATTTTCTGGGTTTAGAAGTTCCTTTTCTTGTGACTTTTCAGCAGTTTCTCTATTATTAAATGACAGTAATTTGTTGATGAAAGTTTTCTTTTCTTCCAACAGATAGCTTATTGACTTAATCTTAATGTCCATTTTATATGAGACAAATGTAGAATATCAATTAAAGGATCTGCTTCCAAGTAAATTATATGAAATCTTTTCAATTTATCAGATTCTTTTTTATTTCAAAAAATATTCCGGTCAACTTTTAACTTTTATAAATAATACAAATAATTACTAAAATGATTTTTTAAATATTTTAAATATTTAAAAATATTTCATGGAAAAAAGGAAAAGCAAACAGAATCTCGTTTCTTGGTTCTTTCGTTCTTTATAGACTAACTACAGTATTAAGTATTACATGAAAAAATCTTCTGCTGCTGGACCAAATCTAGTAGTCTCGTCTTAAATCAACCGATCCGTCTCTTAACCGTTATATGTTAACCGGTATTGGCGAAAAGACGAAACGCTTCAAAAGTTTATTCTGCTGCTGTGTATTGATTTATTAATTCATCATTAAACTGCGTATATGCATGTCTGCTTTTAATTAAGTTAGATTTACGTTTAAAGAAATAGCATTAAAATAAAGAATGTTCAACAGTCCTTCAAAATTTGCAATACATAAAAAATTTGAATCAATTATTGGTGAGTCTGGTAACGATATCAACGTTAAGAAGAAGCAGATATCATTATTTAATAACTCATCGCTGCCATCAAATGCAGAATTAAGTCATGAAGAATTAGCAAAAAATGCAAATAAAGATGAAAACGACCAAAGTCAACCGGACGTTAAGATAGTAACGAAGTTTACTGGGCGAATAAAGTTTGAAGGAATTGCCTTGGAGCCAGAAGCGCCGAAAACTTTGATATGTGAGGAGTGTGAAAAAGCGTATGCAAAGCTGTATTGTAGAGGATGCGAACAAGTGTTTTGTGAGAGATGTGCTGATTTATGTCATCCACGGGCATGGGGTGGTTCGATATTACACGAACATGAAATAAATGAATGGATTCGACCCGTTAAATTTGGCGATAAAAGTCATGTTAAAATTGATTTATCTTTCAAAATGCCTGATCAAGAATTACATATTGAAGATTATTTAAAATTCAAAGATTTAACAATACCCAACACACTTTCCACCATAACGAATACTTCTACTTCCAACAAACCCTCAAAAGATATATATTGTGCACCAAAATTTGAAGTTAATCAAACAGTATTATTTCTTGACCCAATAAGTTCTCTTGATGCTTATGGGAAAATTATTTCTGAATGGAATTATAGACGAAGTGGTGTCGCCCCTCCTATCTTGCGTGGAAACGGTTCCGTTGTATGGTATATAGTCGAAATGTATGGATTAGTGAAAGAACAAGATGTTGAAGTACTAGAAAATATGGTTCGTATAGAAGCCAATGAAACAGAAAAATTATTTTCATATGAGCAAAACAAACTAACAAATATAACATCCGTAAATTCTCAATTAAAACTAGATAAAAATGCGATTCAAACACGAGATGCTTTATTAATAAACAAAAGAGTTGCGGAGCTGAAGAGTTTGCAGTTATTAGGTCCAAATCATCATCTAAGATCTTTGCATGATAAGAAAAGTCGATGGTTTAGTGAAAATGAAGACGAAGTATCTCACATTTCATTAGATGATGCTAGTATTTTGACAAATAATTCCCTAAAAGCAAATATTATTGCGATAAATGATAATAGTAAGCAGCAATCAGTTATCAGTAACTCATATACAATAAATGAAGACGAAAGCGTTGTGATAAATCGACCACTTCGACTTGTAAAGCCTCCTGGTGATAAAATAAATATTACTGTCTTGGGTATTGCACGGCAGGTTGTACAACCTAATTTAAATATGGTAGAAACAAGTGCATATGCTGATATTGACATGGATGAATTGTCGCAGATATCATTTAATAACCGACACATGCATCAAAAACCAGCCGCTTCACGATCTATTGTTGAATATATTGACAATACTATGAATTATGCTACTCAATTCACAACTAAACCACGACCTACTCTAACAGTTAATAATGACGAAATACCCCTAGTATCTATTCAAAACAATAATGATCCAAATAATATAAATAATGAGAATATAAATGAAGTAAAGATGAAAAGAGGTTTAAATATTCTGATTCTCAGTGAAAATGAAATAGAGAAACTAGCTGATAAAATAGATTTTATTAAAAATAAAAAGATTATATTTTTAAATTCAGTTTTAAATAAAAAGAATCGCAAATTAAATATGAAGAAAATTGCTGATAATTTTCATGTTTGGAAAAAATATACATATCAATTACGGTTTATAGAACATACTCGAAATGCGATTCGAATTCAAACAGTGGCGAGAGTGTGGCTTTGTCGAGTAAGAAACTGCTACTCTATCTTTTCTGTTGATTTAAATTTGATAAATTTATTTTTTCATTCTCGTTTAATTTATCCCAGCAAAATTGTACTATAATTTATTAATCATTTGTTTTTCTTTTCAATTTTAGAATAAACTTGAAGAAAAAACAAAAGAATGGCATGATGAACTTGATCGTCGATGGAAAGAACTTCACAATAAATTCAATCGAACAACAAAACCATTGGCTAATTCTATTACGACCGATAATCGATTTTATTTCCAAACACATGCTAATATGAATCGATATAATTTTTACTTACGTATAACGATGATGAAAATTATTAAATTTCAAACAAGAAAAAGACATACTTTATTAAGGTATGGATTGAAGAAATGGAAATTAAGTTGTGGTGGTTTATTTTCAGAAGATAATTTTCAAGTTGATCATTTCAATGAAATTGCAATTGATCCAGAAGAATATTTGAAAAGTAATCAAAATGTTGTTCATCAATATTATAATCACTTAGTTAAAATCCATTCTAATATTAATAATAATATATTGCCTTTATCTGATGCATTACTTATGGATGAAAAAGAAAAATATAATAAAATTATGAGTGAATTTGAAATGGATACCATTCAGTCGTTGCCGTTGAAGATACCAAAACCTTCTCAAGCATTAACATTAGAAGAAACAATAAAACTGAAAAATCATTTGATTTCTCAAACAAATGTCAAAAATAATACCAATAATTCTGAAGTTATTGATGCTGTTGAATTAGGTGGTATTCCATTAACTTCTACATCTTACCCTAAACCATCAATTCAAAAGCCTATTATTTTGACTAAACAACAACAATTAATATTAACAAAACAAAAGCAAGATGCACAACGTTTTCTCTCTCGTCTTACAAGCAAAAGCAAAGATAATTCAATTGTAGATAATGATATAATTAATAATTATGATGTTAATAATGAACTAATAGGATTAACTGATATTCCTTGTTATCTACCACATCAAGACCAACCATCTCTGCCACCGCTACCAGAATTATTTATACCATCTTCAGCAAAAGAAAGATTAGAAATGGATTCTAAGAAAAGATTAGATTATTTTTCATTCCGTTCTCATATGACTGGTCCAAATGATGAATCATGTTGGATAATTCCATCTCGATTAGCGATGGGTCCAGTTCCATTTGGAAGTGTTACTTTTTCTGCAACTAAAAAATCTGTTAGTTCTGTCTCATATTTATTACTGTCAGGAATAGATTTATTTGTATCATTATTGAATCCTGAAGAAGAAATTATGTATGAAAAACAATATGATGTTGAACCATTACAATCTGTTTTACAAAGTTCATATTCAAAATCAAAAGTTGCTGCAAATCAAATAATTTATGATAATACAGAAATGATAAGAAAACAAAAAGAAAAAATAGAATTAATTCCTCAATATTTGAAAAGTGATCCCAGATATCCTAGAATGCATCGAGAGATTCTTCGTCATCGAGTACGTATTGAATTAGCTGAAACAAATATTTTAAAAGCTAGAAATCAAGTAAAGAATTTGTCTGATCATACGGAATGGTTAAGAATAAGTTTATCATCTAACAAAGTGTGTAATATAAATGAAATTCTTCCAATTATTTGGAAATTAGAATCATTGTTAAGTC
The DNA here is from genome assembly GCA_015144975.1 of Epipyxis sp. PR26KG. Taxonomy (NCBI): domain Eukaryota; class Chrysophyceae; order Chromulinales; family Dinobryaceae; genus Epipyxis; species Epipyxis sp. PR26KG. The sequence continues at coordinate 25,624 of VKHH01005940.1, read as the reverse complement.
AAGGTAAAAATATTTTTATTTATAGTGGAGATGGACATGGGAGGTGTGGAATGATTTGTTCGATTCTTCTGGGTAGATTATATGGACTACATCCTTATGAAGCGATGTATCGTATTCAAGCATCACATGACTGTTCAGTTCAAGAATATAAAAGAATTGTTGTAGTAAATTGTCCACATCTTCCTATGCAAAGGCAATTAGTAACAGATGTTTTAAATACAACGACTAATCGAGTATTACAACATAATGCTGTTCGATCTCAAATTGATCCAGAAACGATCATATCAAAATATCATCCAAGAGATGTTATTCATCCGAAAGAAAGTAAATCTACAAAAGTTGATTCTGATGAAAATAAATATCGTGCTCCAATATTATTGCCTCCTGTTGTTGTATCAAATGAAGTAACTCCTGTTGTAAGAGTAACATCATCATCATTGAATAGAAGAAAAGCAATTGGAAATACTGGAAATGAATCAACTCTTCATTACATGATTGAAGATAATCAAGAAACTGAGAGTAATGAACATAAGGAGTTTTTAACTGGGAATAGTCGTAAACGTGTACCAATGCTATCTGAATTTGAATTTTTACGTCGTCCATTAACAAAAAGCGAAAATGATTTGTTACATGAAAGGCATATAAAAGAAGAGATTTTGTTGCATGAGACTCCACAAATCGATGATTTATATAATTATGATGAAATTAAATATAATCATATGGAAGATGTGTTGAAGACTTTACCGTTGAAAAGAATTGAACCTACAAAAGGTTTACTTCAACCCAAATTACCTTTAATAAGAAAAAATATTATTTGAAAAATATTATTATTTAATTAATTGCTAACTTATATTATTACCTCAATATGACATGAACGGTATTTGATATTACAATATCATAAATCATAACTTATTACATGATTATTACTTATATTTTTAAATAATGATACTATATGTTATTATTATTTTAACATTATGTCCTTCCTTACTCTTTTTCTTACCCATTTATATTTAATTTTCGCAAGTTCTTTCATCACATTATAATATTTTATTCAAAATAATATTTTATGATATCACAATACAAATAGAAAATCCAAAAATGCTAAATATTATTCTATCATATTATTCTAAATCCATTTTTGTAATGAAGCAAGTTATGGATGAGAGAGAGTATTGTAATTTGGAAAACGTTTTCTCGAACTTGACATCTCTTTGCTTATTTGTGTTAAAACATATCGTAGAGCTATTTTCGAGGTAAATCTGTTCACAAGCAATAAAATAGTCCCTCGAGCGAGAAGTATAATTTAGTTCTAGAATGTTTCTAGAACGTTTTCGATAGGCAGAATATATACCAATATATAAATATAATATATATATATATATATATATATATATGTATAGCTTTTGGATGATAAAGAAAACCATTCTTCTTTAAACTATTTTGTGTGTTAAAGTGTTTTTGTAACTTATAAAATACATTTGATACTTAATTAAGTTCTCCCTAATCCAAAGTGAATAATAAATAATAAATATAAAACTTGAAAATGACAACAATGATGGAGATGATGACAGTTTTTATTGTCAATATTCGCGAAATAGATATGATTATTGCAGCTTCGTCTATTGCATGGATAGTTTTGTTCATTTTATTTTTATCTGGTTCTAATAATGTAAGAATCAGCAGAAACAAACAACTAGAATGGTGGTATAACAACAAAGACAGTAGATATCACAATCTTATATTACCGCCACTATCTATTATGAAACAAACAGCAGCTCATGAAAAGAAATCGAATTTCTCTTTTATGGAAAAACCGAAAATTTTAATGAAAAAATTATTTCATGTCCCTTCAAAATCTTGGTTGAATTCTAATAGTTGGACTATAGACTTATCCAATATTACTCCAGATATTTCACCATTAATATGCTTTATAAATGTTAAATCAGGTGGACAGCAAGGAACTTTTGCGTTAAAAGAACTGCAAAAGTTATTAAATCCGTTGCAAGTTGTTGACATAAGTAAGGTAAAATAATTACAGACATAAATTGATACTGACAATTCCGAATTGGCAATTATTATTTTTCATTTTTTAATATCAAATAATTTAATTTTTATCAATTGGATTCCTCGTATAGGTTGATCCATTGGTTGTAATCCTGAAATTTTCAAAATTAATAAAATGGAAAGTGTTAGTGTGTGGTGGTGATGGGACGGTAGGGTGGATATTAAACATATTAGACAAATTACCACCTGAATTATTCCGACCTTCCATTGCAATATTACCTATTGGAACTGGTAACGATTTGTCAAGAGAATTGGGTTGGGGACCTGGTCACTCTAGTCATGCTGAATCATTAAAATTATTATTAAATAAAATTTCAGTTTCACAATATGTTGATCTTGATCGATGGGAAGCTACAATATCTACAATTGATAACAATAAACCACCAATAAAGCAATATTTTCAAAACTATTGTGGTTTTGGTGTTGATGCGCAAATAGTACTAAATTTTCACTTGATGAGATTACAAGCACCTCATCGATTTTTTTCCAGATTAGTCAACAAATTTTGGTATGGTTTGATGGGTTGGCAAGAGATTTGGGATCCCCAATGCATAGGCTTTTACACAAAAGCATCACTTTATCAGCTAGTGGATGGTAAAAGAATTCAAGTGGAGATTCCAGGCGATTGTGAAGGAATTGTGCTTTTAAATGTATCAAGTTATGGTGGTGGTTCCCAATTGTGGTGTGAAGATGAGGTTGATGCTACTGACGATAATAATGACGAAGAGGAATATGAAAGCTTATATAATGATGGAAAAAAGAAATGGAAGCCTGTATCATACAATGATGGTTTGCTTGAAGTTGTTGCTGTCAAAAGCTCGTTTGAATTAGCTCAAGTGAAATTGGGTATATCCGGCTGCTTAAAACTTGCTCAAGCTGAAAGCTTCGAACTGCATATCCACAGTCCATTACCATTACAATTTGATGGTGAACCAAGAATTCAGAACCCTTCCATTATCCAATTTAAAGTTTGTGATCGTAAAGCAATTATGCTGCGTGGAGTTGAGGAAGGAAGTCAAACTGAGGTCATTGCACAAGTACTAAATTGGGCAGAGCAAACAAATGTCATAACTATTGATCAACAAAGAATTATATTCGATGAGTACATAAAAGTAATAGAGAAAAAGCAGAATGAAGAATGGACAATACAATAAGATTGACAAGCATATTGTTTGATGTCCATTATAATATACGGTATATTATTAATTATGATAAGATAATTGATGAAGAAGTGATTAAATATTTTACTGGGAAAATGGTATATCGACCATTTAGAAATTGTATTCCGTTGGTATTTTAAATCAATCTAATTTCTAGAAATACATATTATACAATCAAATAATTATGGATTACTTTATGTTAGATGAAGATGATAAAAAAGTTATTCTTGTTATTTAAAACTGTAATATGATATAATATCGACAAGTGCTGAATGAAGCGGGGTAGCTCAACAGGTTCGTATATTTTTCACTTGGATATTGCACAAAAGATGATAACATTAAAAGGAGATAGTGAAAGAAAAAATAATTATCAGTATGGAATATGTTACTTGGTCGTTTTGAACGAATAATTAAATATTATGTTAAATGATTTTAAATTAGATATCTTATGGTAATCTAAGATATAACTTAAAGATCGTTAGCTTGATTTCATATTTGAATGAATAATGATATCAATGAACAATTTATTGAAATAAAATAATAATATAATTTAAGTACAGTTGATGAATTGTGATGTTTGAGATAATAGATACAACCACTCTTGAGATAATATTTGTACTTCACTGTATTTCATTTCTTAAATCTGCAGCTCTTTTGATTCATTTAAATCTACCTGTGAGTCATTATATGACCGGTCTGATTTTTTAATAATCATTTCACCTAACAAACAAGGGGATCATTTACCATACAATGCATACATCATTCAATTTGGCGGTACTTACTGTATTGTACAGCATATCTAAACATTTGCAATAATCTGGTCTCCGATGCTTATAATAATATAAAGATTTGTTTTTCACCATAAATAGTTATCCATATATTTTTAGGGTATGGGGGAGGGGAGGGTTCATCCCAGCATTCAACGATATTAATATAATTTAAAATAAGAATTGTGATATGATGGTACACCGGTACGGTATTCCATTAAAAGTTGCATGGTCATATAAAGTTTGCTACATAGTTCACTTCAGTGTTTTATCTTATCTGAAATTGCTGCTTATTACAGTAAATCAATAAAAATATCTGTTAAATGAAGACAAACAATAATTCTTCTCATCATTATGCCAGAGATGAAAGAAGAGGATGGTTAACCGTTTGTGGTGGTACATTAATACAACTTGTGTTAGGTACAGTAAATACGATTGTATTCAGTATATAGCTGTTCAGTTCTCGTCGAATTACTGAGTTTATTTATATAATTGTATGCATTATACATCACACAACAACACAACAGTATGTTTTGTTTTTTGTTCCTTTTTTATTGGCGTTGGTTTTGCTTATTTAAATATATCGTGAATGATTAATTGACGAATTCACTGATCAGATATTCTTTATCACAGGTACTCTGTATCTTTGGACTAATATAACTGGTGCTGTCACTTCCCATTTGCGATCATTTGATTCTAGTATTGAATATTCTGATACATTAATTGTATATGGAATCGCAATCGGTTTTCAAGGCATATTTATGATATTGGGCGGAATTTTAGCTAATTTAATTGGAACAAGATTGTGCTGCTTCATTGGTGGATATTTATTCGTGTTTGCAATATTTCTTGCGTCAATATCGAAGAGTCTTGAAACCTTCATTGCATCTTATGGAATTATGTTTGGAATGGGATTAGGTTTACTTTATACTGCCACAATATCTGTTTCATGTAAATGGTTACCAGATCATAAAGGATTAGTTACTGGAATAATAGTAAGTGGATTTGGTTTAGGATCATTTATCTTTGGATTTATCGCAATATATATTGTTAACCCATCTCACGAATTAGTGATTGATGATCCTAATAATAGTAATTTTGGTTATTATCCACCTGAAAGTATAGTTAGTAAAAATGTTCCAAAAATGTTCCAAATGTTAGCAACTATCTACTTTATACTAATAACTATTGGTTGTATATTAATAACAGACCCACCTAACCCAACAGCCACAGAATCAATATCAGATCAACCACATTTAAATTTATTTAAACGATCTGTTATTCATAAAAATACATTTATCTATCATCCTGCATGTAGCAATGATGTCGAAGATAATATTGACAAAGAATCAATCAATGAAAATGATATTAATAGAAGCGGAAGTAATGAAATGATAGTTTTGAAAGCTTCACTTAGTCATAATAATAATCATGAAATAATAGAAGAACAGGATGATATACTCGACAACAGTATGATTGACTCGAATACAATAAATCAAACAACAAATAATGGATCAGAAAATAATTTAATAATCCAGCAAACTCCGTCTGATATTATAAAAAATCCTTTGGCTTGGCATCTTGCGATATGCTTGGCTTCCACCACAGTCGGTGGTATGTATGTGATTGGAACTTTCAAAACATTCGGGCAAATGAGATTAAAAGACGAAGAGTTCCTCTCAACTGTAGCATCAATTGCATCTATTTTCAATGCATGTGGTCGCATTGTATGGGGAGCTATTGCAGATAGAATAGGTCCAATGTATGCGATTCTTCTCATGAGTTTTAATTTTGCATGGCTATTATATTTCTACACATTCTCAGCAAATTTTGGAAAGTTCGGTTTTATGATTTGGACCTTTTTAATATTTTTATTTGAAGGTGGTAATTTTGTCTTATATGTTCCATTAGTTGTTCAATTATTTGGAAGTCTTCATGCTGGTAGTAACTATGGAATGATTTTTGCGTTTTATACTTTATTCGTCGTCATAAATATTGCAGTAGTCTCTGAAAGTGAAATAGATTTTACATTAGCATCAAAATTAATGGGTGTACTGACATTAATTGGATTCTTCAATGCATTGCTATTAGATCGACATATTAAAATTGTCACAAAACGAGGATATTTACGGTTGAAATGAATTATAATATTATAATGTTATAATGACGAAATGGCTTTAATTACTGTAATTCAACTAGAATTATTTCGATTTCTTTATTCCAACTGTTTTTAGTATCCATAAATCTAAAGGATACTTTTCATTAGTTTCCAAAAGAGAATTGGAATTATTCATTGAATTTTCTGCTTCTGGTCCATTAATATTCATACGATTGACAAATTGTAAATGAGGGAAGCCCATTTGTTGGCATCCTGCAGTTGATAAATCAATCGAAGAACTTATTATTATTATAAACACTCCAGGTAATAATTTGCGGCACATATCAAAGAAGCATGATAAGAGAATTCCTTCGTCAATAATACTATTATTATCTATATTTAAATTAGCATAATTTTGATCACTACTCATGTCCACGTTTTCATCAGTTTCAATAATATCATTATCATATTTCTTGTTATCTTTATTAATAACAGTATGTAAACTTAGCCCCATACTCATAGAGACAGTGTTATAAAAGAAAACATCAGCATCAACAACAAAATAATCTTGAATTGATCCACATTTAAATTCAAACTTTTTCATAACAAACTTACTTTTATTTTCTTGTTTTAGTTGTTTGAAAATATTTTTTACTAAGTCATGATTAAATCCATTATATTCAACACTAATGAGATGATTAAATCCTAAAGTTGATGCATAAAAGCAATTGGATCCTAGCAGACCAGTGCAATCAACGAATTTTGATTGAATTTCATTTGCATTTTTAAAATCAAAATGATTATTATCTTTTAAATATTGTATTGATAACATAATAGCTTTGATATCAGTCAAAAACAAAATATTTTCAATGGATATATCAACGAAATGATTATTGAGTGTATTCAAAACAGTGTTTTGTACCAAAAGATTAAATTCTGTGATGTTTGTCCTTGCAACCAACTCATTTTGATCAAAATTGCTGTATGGAAAGGATTGAGCTTCTCTCTTATTATCCAAAAGTGAAGGTAATTTTAGCATTATTTATATTTATATTATTTATACTAAGAACTGGTAATCTTGCAATATTATATACTCAAAATTATGATATTGTTTATTTCAACAATTGTTTACTGTTTACTGTACTGTATATACGCACCTGACTAAATAAAAATATAGGAACCTCTTAAATTAAAACTAACAGAGCTTAAGAGCGCTCTATGTTACAGTATGTTTTATAGCTTATTCGATTTACTTGATCCCATGGATCAGTGATCTCAGCAGTTAATATATATTATTAACTTTTACATTTTACACGTTTCGTTTTTTTTATTACAATTTTTCTTGTGTGATCAATAAACTCGAGTTTGGTAGTTGTTACTCGACTTAACAAATTTCTTTGAACTCGAGTAACCTCAGCTGCGAAAAAGTGTGGTTAACTTACTCGAGTTAAATAAGTCTAGTTTCTTTCATAATTTAATTAAATACGATAGCAGTACCGGTATATCTATATATATATAGTAATAATATTTTGATATTTTATAATAATATGACTATTCTATCATCAACCGAATCTACTTCTTCAATCAATGTTAGAAAGAGACGTCGTGAATATGAGAGAAAAAGCGTTTGTTCGCCATGATGCTTTTATTACAATATAAAAAGATCATGAAATCATGAAATAGTTAACATCCGAGAAGAAGAAACAAAATTCGTGATCGTCGCTCTGTTGTTAAGAAAATTCATGATCAAGCTGAAGAATCACCCAACCAATTTAAACTAATGTACCGGCTACACAAAGATGATTTTTTAATTTATTGTCAAAAATTAATATGTACTTACGTAGATCAACTCGCCGAACGAAATATCCTGTTTTTCCAATCGTGAAACTGGTAATAAATCTGAGATATCTAGCTGGTGGAATATATTTAGATTTGGCTTTTGGTTATTATGTACCATATAATCATATCCATGTTTATGTAATGGAAACTCTCAGTGCATATGTTGTCAACATGTCAACATATCGTTTCCAATTGACAATATTGGCGAACTAGAACGTTTAGAAAGGGAATTTGATGAACTTTGCCCTGGCGTTTTCCCTGGTACTGTGGCTGCTGGAGATGGAGTAGTGTTTCGTGTGGATGCACCGACTTATGAGGAAGTCAATGGCGATGTGATCAATTTTGATTGTATCAACAATCTTCGTATTACTATACAACAAATAACTACGACAATAATGATGCAGTGCAGCAGCAGGATGAATTTGAAGTTGCACGAAACCTGATCCCTATGATGCACGAAACCTGATCCCTATGATGACTTAGGGATCAGGTTTCGTGCGTGCAACTTAATTTCATCCTGCTGCTGCTGCACTGCATCATTATTGTCGAAGTTATTTGTTGTACTACTAGTAGTAGTAATACGAAGATTGTTGTTACCACCTAGTTGTTGTGATTGATTATTGTTATTCTCATTGTTAACATCGTCATCATAATCATCTAATATATTGTCTGGAATTTTATCCATATCAATATCATAGTAATTATAAGCATTCATTCTTTATTTGTATAATTTTAAGAATAATAATGTTAACAACAGCACCAGTAGTATATGTTTTCATAAATTCAAATCTCAAAAGAGTAGTGATTTTCCAGTTTCTAGAAAACTCGAGTTTGGCGATCCTCCATGCTGCAAAAAAACTCGATTTTGTGGGAAACTTGAGATTTTTGGGAGCATGGGGAGACCCTTTATTTATGGATTAAAGTTTTGGTATTTTCCTACCCTGGTTAAATATAGGCAATAAATTGATTATGATTGAAACTAAGGACACTTTTTCTAGTGCGGGTGTATTGCATTTTCCATCAGGTAGTAAAACTCTATTTTAAAACAAAAAACTTCAATTAAGGAAAATTGCAAATAGTTGGTTGTAAGGGTAAGTCTAACTTCTATATAGAATAATTGAATTCTTAGAAGTTTAATTAATGGTTTATATAAATATATATATATTTATCCAATTAGTTATTTTCATATGAGTTGTGTAAATTGAGTTATACATATGCTAATATTTTTCAACTGTTGGCTTGGAAAGGATAAAGAGATTGTTATAATTGTATTTATTTAAGAGTTATAGTTTTAATCGGTTTCATATTAAGGGTTCAGTATAAACAAACATCTCATTTAGAATTGCCTCCTTTGTGTAGTTTATTTGAACTGAACATATAATATTGATATAAATTATTAGAAAATCAATACAAATGATGAACTTAAATTTGATTAATTAAAATAGTATGAAACAACTTGGAACTACTCATATTACAATAACTTATGAATGATAATAGCCGATAATTATTATGATAAGAACATCACACTGGTTCGATCAAAATGTTTCAGGTTGTGATATATTGTAACTAATTCACGCTTAGAAAAATGTAACTAATTCACGCTTAGAAACAAGCTTTAATAGTTTAAAGAATGGTAAATTTTATTTCCCCTTGAGATAGGAGGTTGTAAATTTTAATATATAGCTGGCTAATTTTCTAATTTGGCACACTAAAATGAATGAAAATAATAATTAAAACATAGTTTAAAATTATTCTGACATAGTTTAGTTTATAATAATGAGTCTTTTTCAATCTTCTTCTACTTTGCCAACTCCACACCAAATGAGCAAATGAAATGAGACTGAATTTATGCAACAATACGAAGGGAAGGTGTTTTGAACTAGTTTTGAAATGATAATAATAATTAACCAAAGAGATAAAAATTAATTTGGAACAAGTGGTGATAATTCTAAATATCCAATAAATAATCTCAATTTTTTTTTGTTATATTCGTAATTTCTTCTGATTTATGAAAGTTATAATAACTCTCTTATTATTTTCCAACTTCATTAAGCCAATAAGTGCCAGGATAACCGAACACTGCTATATTTCCATCTCCAGTATAATGCCAAGCTCGATCTAAAGCAAATCTCCTTTCCAAACTATGAAGGTGCCGTCTTTTGTTTTCAATTTCAGATTGAAATTGATCGAGCTTTTCTTCATTGTACTTAGTATCGAAATCAAGAAGTGAACTATTGATCAATTCTTGAACATCATCATCAATCTTCATAAAAGGTCGAAATTCTATATGCTTAGAGATAAAACCGGGTGGTTCCTTTTTCAAAACTTTTCGCATACTTAAAATCTTTTCTTGTTGAATTGATAGATTATTGCGGACATATGAAAAAATATTCAAATTGTGCTTAACAAGAATATCAGGATTTTGAGATAATTCGAACATTTGTTATATGCAGTATACAGTATATATTTACCAGAGCAGAGAAGAGTGCTTTTCAAAAAATTATTTACCGGTAGTTTTCGTTGTATGAATGAATAAATTCATTCATTCATTCATTTTTGAATAATGATTGAGCTAGAGCTTAAGAGGGCTCTCTGTTATGTTTTCTAGCTTGTTCCTGTTGTTTAGTTGAACTGGTTTGATTTGCTCAGTTAATTCCTATTAATTAATTAATTCATTCATTCATTCATTCACATAAAAATCATAGCAATGTCAATTAAAACTAAACAAGAGGAACAAGCAATAGAACATAACAGAGAGCCCTCTTAAGCTCTACGCTTTCTTCCTCGAATAAAATATTGAATGCCAGAAATGTGATAAAGTTATTCTTCAACGTGATATTGTGATTTTCGAGTAGTTGGATTTATTATTTCTGCACTGTGTTTTTTATTGACTTGGCCAACGATTTCTGTAAAGTTACTGAAATTTGATTCCGAAAATAATGGACAGTTTAGTGATTTCCTTTAAAGTTATTATTACCGTCGTAGTGCAGAGAAAATATACCGATAACTTACAATATCCTTGGTCGTGAATGAATGAATGATGAATGCATTTTAATTTAATTCATCACCGTAAGCAAATAATATCAAGTTAGTGAATACTGTAAACCAGAGGTGAAAACACAGTTAAGACTACATCTTCTCCCGCCATCAACATTTATGTAAAATTTGAAGCGATATGATATTTTTCTTGAAATAAAAGAGCATCATTAGGAAGTTTCAAGACTCCGTCCACGAAACTGATTTACTGTTTACTTGATAGCTATCTAGAAGATTCATTTTCTATGATGGGTAAGTAGAAATTTTTTATGAAAGGTACGGCAATAAAATATGATTGACATACAGGCAGCAGTTCTATTGATTAACTTACTGTGGTCCTCGTATCGTTTGATAATAAGAAAAAAATTGCTTCTAATTTATTACGACATAATAACATCAAACAATTCATAAAAATAACAGGTTTATCAAATAAACAATCTCTTTAAAAATACTTTTAAAACAGAATATTAATTATTTTTTGCCTAGTTTTAATTTTTATGGCAAATAAAAGGTATTTATCATCGATGAATTTCATGACTCTAATTTTTAATGATAATATTCGATTTGATTATTTAGAGATGGATAAGATGCTAAATCGATAAATAGCTTACTGTAGTAATAGATATCTAGGAAATTAGGTGTATTAAAAACACTATTATTTTAAAGTCCATGATGAGCTTTATAATAATATAATCATAATAAAATAAATAATAATTTATAATAATAATTGAAATAATAAATAAATTATTATAATTCGGATAAAAATAGCATAGCATTGAAATAAATTCATTGAAATTATAATTTTGTATACATATATCATATGAATTAAATCCCATTTAAATTGTATCCTTTTCTTTTCAACATTTGATAATCTCTTGATCCATCATCCCATATATCGAGCCATGCACGAGCATTCTGCTGATCAATTTCACTCAATTCATGATGAGTAGAAATCATTGCCATTGCCATTATAATAAGATTGTCTGGTCTTTGCACATACCTACACTCATACTCATATAAACCAATATAAGTGACCAGCTTCTCATTAGGTCGAAGAAATTGTGTTTGATCTTTGTGACTTCTCTTTTGCTTCTCAGCAGCTAAAGCAACAACTGATAAGTTACCCGATTTCAAATCAAATTCTGGCTTTGTGTCATTTTCTTTTTGAAGATTCTCTTCATTTTTATTATTATCATTATTATTATTATTATTGTTATTATTATCATCATTTTTATTAATATTAATATTATTACTATTTTGACTCTTATTATCATTTAAATGGTTATGTTCCAATGAATTAGTCATCGTTTCTAATGTTGCATTTCGCTCATTCACATTAGAAGAATCACTATTCACTCCTTTCGTTTTATTATTAGAAGCTTTAGTTGTTGTTATGGTAACTAAAGGTATATTAATATCTATTCTTGGTGTTACTTCCTCGTGGATTTTATCCTTGTCAATTGATGGTAATGACATTTCAGAAATAATATCGATGGAATGTAAACTATTTGAATACTTTCTATGAGAATGATGATCGGAATTATTATGTGTCACAGTAGAAGTTGATAATATCATCGTATAGTCATCACCTACTCCTAAAACAGACTAACAATAATATTCAAAATAAAGTAAATGAATTAATTAATTATTTAATTAGTATAGCACATTATAAGAAATAAAATATATTTTAGCAAAAATCAAAGTACAAATAAGAATAATTCATTATCATAAATTATAGGTATTGTCATCTACCCTTACAAATCCATCCACTAATTCATTGATTATTTAATACTTACATTTTTATCATCTAAAGTACTTGGCTCTCCAAATCCATCAATATACATTCGATCAATAATCCAAATAACATATTCTAAAATTCTTGGAAGACTTTGACAAGAGAGTGCAATATCACATATTTCTTCTGCTATACCTAATTTAAATGCTATTTCTCGATTACCATAACTAAAGTTAATAAATTGATGTAATGTTGCAAAAGATTGAGTTAATGCAACAGTTTCTTTCATTTTACCAACAATTCCACGATATTTCAAACATGGAACAACAGGTAATGATTTCAAAACAAGTTTAACTGGTTTTTGTTTCAATTTCATTCGGGATTGAGTTAAGGTGTTTGTATTCAATAAGAATGAAGGTACAATAACTTGTGCACTTGGTAATATACTTTTAGGTGCATCCATGGAGTCAGATAATTCATTTGATTTTGAATTAATGCTTGGCAATACCAAATTATTAATATTGTTATTATTATTATTATTATTATTATTATTGTTATTATTATTATTATTATTGTTATTATTGTTATTATTATTATTGTTATTATTATCACTGTTATCATTACTATTGTTATTATTATCCTTATCATTATTACTATTGTCTATTAACATATTATCTTGTTTTGGAGACAAATTATTCATCATATCCATTTCAGTGCTAGAAGAAATAGGAATTGCTGCTATATTTTTATCATTATCATTGTGATTGTTTGGTTGAATAATCGGTAGTTCTGACTGTGTCCAGTCTGAATTCTTACCTCTACTGCTAGAATGGAAATGGGGGGAAGCGCGATCAGCTGATAAAGCCCTATGATATTTTAAATTAACGACAATAATAAAACTAAAATTAAAACTAAATTGCATGTACAAACAAAATGAAAAATATATTTTATGGTTTTTTATTAATCAATATTAATTTTTGGTATATATGCTAACAAGATTATTATAATAAAAATAAAAATAATCTATCTTACTTTCCAGTTTCTCCTACGGTTCCTTTCCATAATCCTTTGGCGTTGGTTTTGTTCGGACTGTCTACATCATCATGTTTCTTGAGTATGAACTTCTTGGATTTGTTGGATTGTATTAAATTTGTTACTTTCATACTATTATTATCATCATATTTTTCATTGATTTTATTTTGATTGTTATTGGAATCATTACTAATGATATAAGCATCATTTAAAGCTTTCATTGCAATATTATTGTCCACACGAGTACGATTTGCAAGAATTGCTTTTGGAATAATAATTGGTGATAATCCATTAGATTCTTCAATTTTATCAACCTTACTATTATTATCATTACTATTATCTATCTCTGTTTCATTACTCTGTTTTGATGATGGCGAGTCATCCACATATCTTATATTTTTATTAATATTATTTTTGGTCACCAATAAAAGATTTTTCTTCGATGAAATTTTATTAAAATTATTTTGTTTCCCAAAGTTAGTTGTATTTTCAGGAATAGTACTTGAATAAAATGTACCATATCGTTGTAATATTTGTTTTTCGTCTTCATCAGCTTTTATTTCTGTTGGATTATTATTATTCATTAAACCGTTCATTAAGTTTATTGTTGCAGTTTGTTTAATAAACCGAAATGGATTTCTCACACGATGAGGAGGTGCTGGAGGTGCATAATGTTGGATACAATCAAGTATAGTATGAACTAATTCTTCTCTTTGTGCAATTAAAAATTTATATAATGAATTTATTATTTTCAATCCAGTTGTAGTAAGATCCACTTCATCCGGAAAATCAACAATTGTTTTTCTAATAAATTCATAGCAATGAAAAGCAACTCCTCTAGCTTTACCTTTCATAACAAAGCGATCAATAGATTCTAAACATAATCTATGAATTGTAACAATATCAATAATTCCATCATAATTTTTATTATTATATGAGATTGTCTTATCAATCACAGAAGATGGAGTATCATTGAATGGATCAAATAATATTAGAAAATTCTCTTTCTCTGATGAATTCACCACATTGTCATTTAAATTTTCGTGTTTAATGACATTTGTCTTCTGCTTTTTATTATCACTTTTTAAAAAATCGTTGAATTGTTTGTGAAATGATACAATAATATGAATTAACTCATCCGGTTTATTCGCTTCAATTATCGCTTTTGATACAGTTCTTTGTTTTTCACGAACTAGAGGACGCGTAACTAATGATGCAATTCTGTTTTCAGTTTTCTCTAATGAATTCTCTTGTAAAATTAAATCATTTTTTGCTCTTATTATATTTTCAGTTATTGGCCAACTCACATCGACAGGAGGTTTTCCAGTATTGATAATCTCTAAGATAGAAGAAGTTTCTCTTTGCCTCACCAAATATTGTCCATTATTTCTAAGTCTTAATATTCTAATCACAGGCGATTTATCATACCTATCCAATATTGAATAAATAAATTCGACTTGAAGTTTTTCAGCTACGTCTTTCATAAATGTTTCCCATGCTTGCTGAGCAGCAAACGGCAAGAATGTGACTTCAATATTACTTGATATCTCGGGAAAATCTTCTCGTGCAATATTTACAATAATAGTTACTCGTTTATCATAAAAGGTAACCTGACGTTCTTCTTGTTCCCGATTAGCCAATTCTATTGGTGCCTCGTTAATTAGTGTTCTTTCGTACATAGCAAATTGCTCTTTGGTTAAAGTAGCGAAGTCAAGTTTTGTTGGACCGGGACCCCCACCAGCATCAAATATGATGCCACTATTTTGGCTTCTGTTCATTTTATTTTATATAATCGAATTTATGAATTGAAACATGAAACAAGCATTCCCACACAAAAAGCTAGCATTCCATACTGTTTTCATGGGCGTTTTCACAGTATATGCAGTATATTTATTATTGTTATCCTGTTATCCTGTATCCTGTATTCCAGTAATACACTTAAGCTTTCTTTAAAGGAAAATTACAAAACATTTCGAGTCTAGTCTACTTTCAAACAATAAATTGAGACGTCGAGAAAAGGGGTAATCAGAGTGGCGCTTTTCAACAATAATAGCTTGTTACCAACATACTTCATAAAAATAATGCAAAAGCGAAACCGAATTGGGTGTTTGGACCTTCCTGTGTATATATATATACCGGTACCGTATAATATATATATAAATCGAAAATCCAAATCGATATATTATATATGCAGGTAATAAATAAATAGCTAGAAGAATAAATTTATTATTATTTTGTTATATTTCTCTATTAATAAAACTACCGAAAAGTAATCATTATCATTTATCATTTATCATGAAATCGAATTTCATGTTTGAAGTGTTGATTTTTGTGGTAATATCTATACAAAATATCTCGGCATGCACAACAATAGCTGTCGGCAAAAAAGCTACAATCGACGGATCGGTTATGGCCACACACTCTAACGATGCAGGTGGACTGATGGATCCTCGTTTGGTTAAAATTCCTGCAAATGATTATCCATCTGGTACATTGCGGCCAATTTATGCATCTCCTGAAAATTATCCACGGTAGTTCTTTAATACTGTAACATATGCATATCTTTAAATGAAATGTGCATTTTTCCGTAGATATGTCGGCAAAGAACGAAATGCGGCAATATATCTACCAGAAAACTGTCAAGCAGGAAATGCGGCTTGTGTTGAATTCAAACCAATAGGCTATATCCCTCAAGTCAATCATACATATTCATATTTTGAAGCAACATATGCGATAATGAATGAAATGCAAGTATCAATGGGTGAATCCACATGTTCAAGCGTATTTGTGGCAAAATCAGTTAATGCTGGTGGAAAAGCATTACTAAGTATCGATCAATTAACACAAATTGCATTGGAAAGATCCAAGACAGCAAAAGAAGCAGTGCAAATTATGGGCTCATTGGGTGAGCAGTATGGATTTTATGGTGAATCAGATAGTTTTGAAGGTGGAGCAGAATCATTAATGGTTATTGACCCGAATGAAGCGTGGGTATTTCATATTTTGGCTGATCCGTCAGGCTCAAGTGCTATTTGGGTTGGTGCAAGAGTGCCAGATGACTCTGTTGCAGTTGTCGCGAACATGTTCTCAATCAGAGAAGTTGATTTATCTGATTCTGCAAATTTCTTGGGTAGATCTGATATGTGGGATATAGCATTGGAGCACGGATTATACAAGTTAGGTGATCCTAAAGATTTTACGGCAACTTTTTCCGATGGAGAATATGCTCATAAGTATTATTCTGGTAGAAGAATGTGGTCAATTTTCAATACGATTAGTCCAAGCTCTAATTTTCCAGCGGAATATGGTAATCTAAAAACTGATAAACCATATCCTTTTGCTGTATCAGTTGAAAAGCCCCTAACATCACAAGATGTCTTTGCTTTGATGCGATCTTGGTATCAAGGAACGCCTTATAGCACATCTCAAGGATTGGCAAGTGGATCATTTGGTACACCAGATAGATTTTCCAATTCTGCAGAGGATTATCAAGTGACTGGTAACTGGTGAGTGTATAAAGCAATGTATTTTAGAAAAATTGTATCATTTTTAACATTTATTATTTTCTCACAACAGGGAAAGGACAATTGGGTTATATCGGACTTCGGATACGTTTATTGTACAAGCAAGGTCATGGTTACCGAATGCTATTGGTGGTGTAACATGGTTTGGTCCGAGTGCTGCGCATTACACTTCGTTTGTCCCGATTTTGGCCGGAATGTTAAGAGCTCCTGATTGTCTGGAATGGGGATGGCCTGGTGTTTATAATCTAACTACCTCTTATTGGGCTCATAGATCAGTTCTAAATCTCGCACAAGTGAAATTTTCATTTATGATAAATGATATTCAAACGGCTCAAAATAAGCTTGAATCTGATTCGATTAAGTTAGTTAATGATTTAACTGACAGTTTTGTTCGCTATGGATATATTCAAAAAAGTCTTCATTTACGTAATAATAAGAAAATAGATACAGATATTAATGATGTTAATGGATTAATATTATCAGAATTATCAAATGAATATTTGGAAAAAATTACGGATGAACTCATAATAAATGCTAAAAAAAGTGTAGTTGCTTTTCATGATTTATTCCATTCCATGATTTTCAAATATGCAGATGGTCAACTTAATTATTGGAGTGATGATAAGTTTCATTCTACGTCACTTGGTAAGTCTGCCCTTATTTTACTTATAAACTATGGAAGATTACTTTTATATTATAATCATCATTATAATTTTTTATTTTCTCTATTTTTTTGTATGTAGTATATATTATATAATATTATAATTAATATTCGTTTTATTCTATGCCAACAAAACAAATTTCTTTAAATGAAGCTTGTTAATATATCATGTATTGTTATAAGGCTATCCTGTATGGTGGTTAGAACAAGTTGGATATGAAGATGGACCGGAGCCTATTAATCATTCTAAGTCAAAATTATCAAAATATTTTGCTGATCGATATAAACAATCACTTATTAATCAAAATAATCAACAAAAAGATGTGAGGACAATTTCTCACGAACTTGCATTAAAATCACAGGAACCATTATTATCATCGAATGAAAAATGGAACAAAATGAATATTTCTAATTGTATATCTTCATGTAATACCTTAGAAATTGAAAATGATTATAAAATATGTGTGAAAACTTGCATTATTTAATAATCGCAATAATGTATACTTCATATTGATTACTTTTCGTTACAAATAATTAAATTTACACTCTGCTGATAGTAGAGATATGTGGATTGTAAAAGAGTATCGAACAATACAACAGTTTTGAATTCGTATATATGTAATTTATTTAATCTATACGAATTGATATATTCTTCGTGATTTTGAATCATAAATTATAGGCGTAGTATTGATCGCTTTTTTATTTCGTTATTAAACTTATTACGAATTCTGGATCAAGGGGAAATATCTATATTACCCCTTGTTCTGGATATCTATATTGAAGTTTAGCAAATGTGTATAATACTTTAAAAGATATTGAAGATTTCGTGTTTTGTACAGTAGTATTTTGGATTTGCTTACAGTAACTTATTATTTTTATTATTAAGAATTTTAATTAAAGATAAAGCTCACTGATCGAACCGGAGATCTCAAATCCTGCTGTTCAATCTGTTCTAATAAAAGTTATTAGGGGAACTCCCCTATATAGATATAAAGTAAAGTAAACGATACCAGGGTACGATATTATATAATATATAAGAGTTATAATAATAAAAACTTCAATCTTAATAAAAAAGCATATAATACATTAGCAAGTATTATAAATAAATTTTAATTTTTGCACCGTAAGTTATCCAGGTTATCTCATATATTTTCTTGCAGTGTTGTTATGTCGGGGGCGGCCGGCGGGCCGCGGTTCCCGCGGATCGGGGGTGTGGTGGTTCCCGCCGTTCCCCCCTCCTATTTCCCCCTTATAGCGAGAATTCACATATATAATAAGATAATAATCTATTATCGAAAGAAATGTCTGACGAGTAGTTCAAGTAGCGATGATTCTGATGATAATGATTACGAAAACCTAATTATTGCAAAGCTAGAGAAAATCGCTGCATTGAATGAAATTAATAAACTTAAAAAGGATGATAAGAATTTATTATGCAAAATGTATTTTGGTAGAATATTAGCCACGAATGGCAGACTTAGAAAAGATGTTCTCGATAACAGATTCAAGTGAAGATTGTACTGAAAAGATTGTACTGAAAAGATTGTACTGAAGAAGAATCATGCTACATAACTTCTTCTGTAATGTAATATTAAACATATTGAACAGTAAATTAGCTATTATTTCTTCATTATTTATTTAACAAAATGTTCCTAACAGGGGCAATGGGGGGAGGGAGGGGGCTGGAAACGGGAAGGTAATAGTTTTATCGTTCTAATTAATTGAACTAGTGATGAATAGCTTAATCCACATACTGTTTTGTCTCTACAGGCCATTTTAAAAGAACTGCGGCGAAAACAGCAATGACCTATCCGGCCCGTCCCCGACATAACAACTACAACAAACTGCCTCTCTTTTATTTCAAGAACAAAAAGAAATTCGAATTATTATCATAATTCTGAGAATCGATTAAAATATTAAAATACAGGCAATACAGGTATTCTCATAGAACCTACCGAATCTACTAAGTTACAGTGCATACAACATACTTATCTAGCCTTCTAGCACCTTGTCATCCCGTATCCCGTATCACTTGTTATCATATCATCTGTTTGCATTGTAAATCGCTAAATATGAATTATTTCATATTTTCTGTTGTCATAATTGCTCTTCTTGACAACATTGCAGTTTCATCTTACTTGCTTTCAAAGAGATTCAATAATTTTGGAACAATACGAAAAATCGATTTCAAAATTTTATTTCCTAAACATATGTGCAAAAATGAAGTTATTGATGACATTGAAGAAAAAACCGTCATAACAAACCCAAAGAATGAATGGTCAGTTCAAGAGATTTCAAATCATTTACTTCAATTGATAAAACAAAATCCTCATGCTCATACAGCAATTATAAATCAAATACCAAAGAATAATAATGAAGAAATAACTGAAGAATCTATCAATGAAGTTTTTCAGAGATTAGTAATGCAAGATATACCAGGAGGTGTTACTAATTATTGTTTTCGTTGTTATGATCCATTAAATCCACAAAATTCAATTTTTATAAAACATGCTAGAGCATTAACGAGAGGATTTGAAAATAAAAATATGTGGGAATTATCACCAAAACGATTATTTTATGAATATGAAGGAATGAAATCATTTGCAAAATATACCCCACAACTTGTTCCAATGACTTATGATTATGATAGTAATGAGAATTGTATTATGTATCAATATTTAGATGGATATAAACCATTAGTTAATTTATTTGTTAATGGTGATATGGATAGAGATTATACAGTATTTCTTGGCACTTTAATGGGTCGTAATCATGCGAAAACATTTCATACAATATTACCACAAAGTCAACATCAGAAATATATATCAAAATTTACGAATAATGAACATTTTGAATTATGGATATCAGGATTATTTAATCCAACTTATAAATTATTAGATAATTTATCAAATGGATTAGATAGAAATGGTAATAAAATTGAAAATAGTGATGAAAATAATAATAATTCAGATTTATTATCAATTACAGCTGATGAATTTCTTACAAAATTAAATAAAAATAATATTTTTACAAAAGCATTACATAAATTAGAATATATTTATTTACATAAAAAACAAACACTTATTCATGCTGATTTACATGCAAATAATATATTATATAAACAAAATGATGATAATTATGATGATGATGATAATCAAACAAAAATTAATTTAAAAGTAATTGATTTTGAAAAGTGTTGTTATGGACCTGCTGGACTTGATTTAGGATTATATATAACAAATTATCTTTGGTATTATGTTGCACATTCAAATAATAATGCACGTAAAAATATTTTAAGTCAATTATTAGCTTTATTAGAAGCTTATAAATCAGCTTTTCGGATTCAATTGACAGGTGCCATGAGGTTGAATACAAAGACTATGACGAAAGATGAGTTACACAATTACAATGAAAGCTTGAATGTTGAACAAGTTATTAATGATGTAGGATTGTTATTATGATAATTAGTATAATAATTATTATGATAATATTATGATATTTCTCTATTTCTCTTTTTGAAGATAACTATTTTGATTATTTGTATTAGATCATCTAATTATTATGATGGATTATGACATGATAATAATATTTTTCTCATAATAATAATGAGTTGAGACATCATAAAAATTTATGAGCCATTTGCATTTTGTATCTCACTAATCAGATATTGTGATTATATTATATCATATTATTATTTATATGATTCTATTAATATTATGATTATTATTTATTATCTCACTCATATTATTATTTATTTTATATTAATAATAGATTCTAATAGATTCGTTTGGATTCGCTGCTATGTTTGCATTCTTTCTAACAGTTACAATACCAGATGTTGTTGTTTTGGATTTAAAAAATGTGCCTGGTTATGATTGGGGAGATAAAGAAGGAAGGTAATAAAAATATTATATTATCATATGAATTAGTATAGTAATTGATTGAATTAGAAATCAACTCAATTGATAGAGACACTATAAATTTTTACTCCTTCTATAACTGTTTTATTTCCTAAAATCCCTTCTGTTTTCTTCCAAAAATAATTAATAAAAATTGTTTCTCATAACCGTTGAAGGAATACAGGATGTGATAGAGCAAAATTCATACTGGGAGAATTTTTTTGTCATTCAATTGATTCATTCAAAAATTATTAGTTTATAGTTATTTTGATATCTAATCAATCAATACAGAGTGGTTTATATTATAATAATATCTCAATGCCTCGTATTTTATATGCTTTTATAATTTATTATGTTAATTCTTAATAATAATAACAAAAATAATAATAATAATGATGATAATAATAATAATTCTATATTCCTGATCTTTGTAAAATATTTGATATAATATTTTTAATTTGTTTAATATTTAAGAAAAAAATAATAACAAAATAATAATAGTTATAATAATAATAATAATAATAATAATAATAATAATAATAATAATAATAATAATAACAATAATAATAATAATAACATTACTTATATTTCTTATAATAGAAAGCATTTTGTTCGTCGAAGAATGATTCGAATTATTAAAGATTTGTTTGAAATAACACTTGCTAATGATACATTTCCTTCTTCACTTAACACTATTCCAGATCAGCCAAGATCAATTAATGACCCTGAACCAATTTATGATAATAAAAAAGAATCTATTTTTATTACATCTGCATTAATTGAGAATATTTTAAAAAAAGATAATTATGAATTATTGCATGATCATTATACAGAGCATTGGTTCATATGATATCCCGTGCCCACACCCTGCCCCTGTGTGAGTTCAATCAAGCATGTGTTATTTTTAAGTTTTATTTTTTTTATTTTTAATGTTTCTTTTGTTGTGAATAATATTTTATTATTATTATTATGTATTATCAAAACTATTTTTTTAAATTATTTATAAAAAGATTTCAAAAATATTTATTTTCCTAAAAAAATAATATTGTACCCTTATTTTTAGGAAAAGTAAAATATTTAATTGTTATTTCATTTTTTTTAATTTTATGTAAATATTATTATAAAATTTTCAAAAATAGAGAATTGTAGATGGGATTTATATGAATATAATTCTGAAGAAGTTAAGGGAATACCGGTGGTTGTAAGAGTGCAGTGGTTTCAGGAAATCCTAAACACAAAAATAAAAGATTTATATATCATATCATATAAAATGTTTTTTCTAACATCGAATAAAATGAATAATATTATTAAGATTATTAATATTTTATAATAATAATAATAATAAAATAATTATTCTATAATTTTAGAAATAATCATAGAAATTATGGATTACCTAGCATAAGGTTCATGTTTTGAATGGCTTGACCAGATGCACCTTTAACTAAATTATCTACAATATATATAATAATATAATCATAGTATTCATATTAATGTTATGATTATTATTGTCATTTGAAATGTGTGGAATTCTCACCTATGGCCGATATGATAATAGCTCGTCCAGGTATTCGATCAGCGACAACATTCATATAACAATTATTACTACCACGAACATGCCTTGTTTGAGGTAAATCTTTGCTGTATAAGTATATTATTATTATTATTTTATTATTATTATTATTATCATTATTATTATTTGAATGAATGAATGGATGAAAAAGAATAAATTAATGAACTTCAAAGCTTACCCATCTAATACATGAACAAAAGGTTCATTTGCATATGATTCCACAAGTTTTTGTTTCAAGTCTTCAACAGTTTTTCCAGGTGTTAATTTAACATAAATTGACTCAAGAATACCACGTGACATTGGCATTAAATGAGGAGTGAAGTTAAGTAATACCTAACTTATAACAATTATTTAATAAAAATAAATGTATAAATACAAAAAATAATTAATTATAAATTATTGATTTTTAGAAATTGTTTTTGTTAGCATCGCGGATCGAATAAATGAATAATAATATTAACATATAGATTATCATATAATCTATTAATTATTATTAAAAAGAGAGAAAAATAATAATGTGATAAAATAATCATGATAATAATATATATTTAATAAAAATCAATACTTTAATTTTTTATTTACATCTTTTCCAGACGCTTCTGATAATCCTTGTTCAATTTCAGGTGAATGACGATGTGTAGCAACTCCATAAGCGTGTATTCCATCAGTCACCTTGGTTTATAACAAAAGCAACAACTTAATAATATGTCCATTTTTTATTTTATATAATTAATCAGTTTGATTTTAAGAATTATTATGTTATAATAATAATTATTATTATGTTATAATAATAATAATATTATTTAGATTATTATTTTTAATATACTTAATAGACATTATTTATAAAAAAAAAGATAATAATTATTATAATTATAAATCATTTTATAAGAGAAATTATCTGAAAATGATAATATAATAGTAGCCAGTTAATATGAGTTTATGATTGTTAGAGGAGTTACCTCGCAATAAAGGAAAGCTTCTTTTGGTGCTCTACCTGCTCCGGTTGTACCTGTATGAAAATAAGCTCATCAAACAAATACATAATAATATAGGCAGTTATAAAGAAATGTAACCTGATTTCGCATCAATAATTATATCTTCCACTGAAATAAGATTCGACTTTAGAAGAGGGATTAGTGGTAATTGTGCTGCAGTTGGATAGCAGCCTGGATTTGCAAGAATTCTTGCTCCAATAATTTTTTCCCGATTAATCTGTAGTGACATAAAATCAATTATATTTCATGCATTAATTCAGATTTCTATGGATAAATAGATCCAATTTGTGGTTCTAATATCATCACAATGCGATAGTTGTCATGTATCAATTGCATTTTCCGTAATAATGACATGGTATTTTGTGTTTAATTTCAATAAAAAAATTAAAAACTTTATTTTATTATTGATACCTCGGTAAGTCCATAAACAGCTTCTTTTTGTAATTTTACGGCAGCATGAGGTTTACCATACCACTATCAATCAATAACAATAAAGCAGTTCAAAAAAATGAGAAAACTATTAAAAACTGCCTACCTTTTCATAACTGTTGACATCTTTCAGTCTAAAATCAGCAGATAAATCTACAATCTTCAATTAATAGTCAAATAATTGCAGCAAAAAAGATAGAGTTTCAATTGTAATTTAAGCTACCTTTGCTGCTGAAGTCTCTGCCAACTCTCCAATAATTTCTTGAGTTGTTCCATGAGGTAAACAACAGAAGACCAAATCACAAGCTTCTATAGACGATTTACTATCCTCCCATTTCGTTAATGCAGGTATATTCTTTGCAAATGCAAATTGAGGATAGATTTTTTTGAATTCCTGTCCTGCACTTCGGTCAGCAGTCAATACTTTTATATCGATTCCTGGATGATTATATAAAAGTCTCATAAGCTCTGCACCAGTATATCCTGATGCACCGAGAATAGCTATCTACAATGTCAAATGAAGAAAATAAATCCTACGAAGTAAAAAGATTGTAAATGATTGCAATCAATAATTTGTAAACCTTTTTCCCTGAAATTGCCAAAGCGCAGCAACTGGTCAAACATATACTAAACGTTAGTATTTTCAAGAACATTATTCTTATTAGAATTGGATGAATAATTATAGTCGCTACTTTACTTAATATTGTTTTTCAAGTTTTGTATTTTCACACACAAAAGTCTTGGATTTATTAAAAGTTAGTAAATAACAAAACTCTTCAGCTACCAGAAAAGTGTCAACTTTTGTCTATTTAGCA
>VKHH01005939.1:0-38279 GCA_015144975.1 Epipyxis sp. PR26KG | reverse complement strand
TTATTATTATTATTATTATTATTATTATTATTATTATTATTATTATTATTATTATTATTATTATTATTATTCATTTTGAAATATTATGAAAACATTTTGTCTAACATGCTTGGTCTATCCTAACAAAAGAGTCTGTCCGTCCAATATTCTTTCACGTCCGTCCCAGTGAAAAAATTCCTGTCAATAGGAACGGAAGAAGTAGAAGTAATATATATATTTTCTATTTTATTCTTTTTTTTGCAATAATAATATAGCAGATAGTAAGAAGAAAAAGAATACGATCACAAAAAAAGAAAAAGTTTTTTTTTAAATAATTTTTTTAAATTATCATTTACAAAATATGAAAATATTAAATCATAGCACAATAATTATAATTAATTTTTATAATAATAATAATTAAAATAATAAAAATTATTATTATTATTATTATTGTTCCATGATGATTGATGATTGCTGGTTGATGATGGAAATGTAGTAGCAGGGGTGGGTCTTCAATAATCAGTCATGGCATGAAATTGTTCTAATTGCAAATCTATATTTTGATTTAAAATATTATCATTTTCTGAGGAAGCATCATTATTATTATCATCATTTAACACATTATTATTATTATTGTTATTATTGTTATTATAATTTCGATTTTTTATTTCTTCAGTATGATTCACCAGATGGCCGAATGATGATAACAGGATCCGATATTTACTCTTACTGTCATTGGCATTGGAAGGTTTTTCATTCATTATTTCAGTGAGAATCATTGTTTTATTTTGAATTAATTCGATTAATTCATCAATAATTCCATCCCAAACATTATTATTATTATTATTATTATTATTATCGTAATAATTATGGACGATCCTTACAATTCGATTGATAATCATAAGCAATGATGATAGTTTATGTATATCTTCATTTTCTTGTTTAAATAGTTGAATTAATGAACGATAACCACTCGATATGAGGAATGTATCAAATTTATTATGATCAGAAATATTATTGATGAAATGAATCATTGATTTCGATAATATTCGATATATCATAATCATATCTTCATGTGATAAATTCCTTTGATCAGATAATAGCATAACTGGTAATTTATCGAAGACGATGCCCAAGCACTCATAAATAAGAGAGAGCATCGAATACGAAGAATCTGAAGAAAATAATTGATTTTCTGATTTATTATTATTATTATTGTTATTATTATTATTTTTATTATTATTATCAATATTATCATTATTATTATTAATGGTAAAATGAATGGAATCCAATCTTAATACGAAATATAATATAACTTCAATAGTTAATTCAAATGGGGAGGTAGTAATAATGTTCATCAAATAATGCAAATATTTATCATTAATATAATCATATAGTGTATTATTATTATCATTATTATTATAGTTATTATTATTATTATAGTTATTATTATTATTATTATTATTATTATTATTATTGTTATTATTATTATCAGACAATCCAACTGGTTTATTATTATATGAATAAACGGTTGACGAAGATAATAATAAAAATAATAAATTCATAGCTGTAGTTGATAATAATGGACTAGAATTAGAATGAATTAGAAATATTTTACGAATTGTTTCAATGACAAATGATATATCAGTTTTTTTAATCAAAAATAATGATTCTGATTCATTATAATTATTATCATAAAATTCATTATTTTCATTTGACAAATAATGATTATTGTTATTATTATATAATATTAATAATAATGATAGAAATGATCCAGATTTGTGTTGTAATGTCATTATATTTACTAATAATTGACAAACAATAATAGAAATCGATATATTTTTACAATAAAATTCAAGAATTTTAGATAAAATTTCCCATATTAATAAGAATGATGTCCTATCATGCGGAAACAACTTATTATTATTATTATAAATGTTATTATTATTATTATTATTATTATTATAAATGTTATTATTATTAACATTATTATTATTATTATTATTATTGTTATTATCATTATTATTGTTATTAAGTTGTTGTGATTTTAATATAAATAATTGTGCTTCAAAAATCTTTGATAATATTAAACAGCAATCAAAACATATTTGATAATGATTATGATATTTTATAAGAATAGATGTGATGGTTTTAATCAGTTCAATAATATAATATTGAATTGTATGATTTGAATAGAATTCCAAAATAGTAACAGAAGATGATGGCAATGTCTCAAAAATAAGTAATAATGAATAAATATTATGAGCAATTTCTTTACGAGAATTATTATAAAATTTTGATAATTTTTGAACAATTGAATGAAATAATAAGAAATATTGTTTCAAACCAGGTGCAAATGATGAAAGAATGGATGAATTTGGTTCCATAATATTATCATCGAAATGGAAATAATGTAAAGTATGATTTATTTTATTATTATCATTATTATTTTGAAAAGAATCAATAATTCCAAATGGAATCCAATTCGATTTATGATTATAATTAAAATAATATTTTGTTTGAAAATATTTTTCATATTTTATATCATTATTTTCTTGTTGAATATTATCATAATTATTTATGATATTATCATATTTATTATTGATTACATATGAATATGACTGATAATCATCATTACCATTATTATTCTGATAATTATTATCATATTTTATCACAAATTTTGGAGTTAATCCATTAAATACTCTCTGAATTATTTTCTTGAATCCAAACAAATATTTATTGGCAATATCATTTGTGAAATTATCAGGTGAATTCCATCGATTTTTAAGTTTCACTCGAACAATTGAAAGTATGTCGATTAAATGATCAATAGCATCTAATTCCAATAGATTATTATTATTACTATTATTATTGTTATTATTATTATCATGATAAGAATATATATTATAATGATCAATTAGATCAGAAGCATATAAAACATAAGACCAAATAGAAATAATATTACGATAATAAACATATAAAGAATATTGCTCAGCATGTGATAATAATGATTTATATTCTTCTAGTTTACATAATCCTAATTTGATAGTTTCTTGATGAGTTGTAAATATTGATTTATATTTCAAAGGATTTGAAATAAAAACTGGTAATAATAATATATTATTTGTTGGATTATTTTTAATTGAATCAATATTTGTACCAAATGCAGAACATTTATTTGATATGATAGAAGAAGAATATGTGAAAGGATTCTTTAAAATAAATGAATCCAAATTTAATTTATTATTATCATATTTTCTTTGATTATTTATTAAATTATTATTAAATATGTGACAGAATTTACATGAGCTTTCATTTGATGATATAGAATTATTAATAGTATTTTTATTTTTATTTGAAAATGAAATACTACTATTATAATACATCGATTCAAAAAATCTATAATTATAATTATAATAATTAGAAAAAATCAATAATAATGATTAAAAAATAATGAATAATTAAAATAATTTTCTACCTTAGTTTTGGTTTTAAATAAGCTTCTTTACCAGATTTACCAGTTAAATATTCAACAAAATCCATTTGAATTTCTTCATCACAAAGACTGCTTGTATGATGATAATTATTATGATTCGTATGATTATGATTACATATACATTTTATAATATTAGAACAAGAACCATTTGTGAAGGCATGTTTTGATAATAATGATAAATGATAATGAATATGATTTCTCCAACAATCAGAACAAAACCAATGTTGACATTTTAAACTAAATAATTCTGATTTATTTTTCGATTTATTGCATTTATTACAATAATAATTACCATTACCACCTGAAGAACTTTTTTTACCTTGAAAACACTTACTGTTAACAAATGGGAAATCATTTAAACATTGAAATGAAGATATGTTTGCAGTACCATTAATATGACCAAGGGATATGTTGCTAGTCTTCGATGAAAAATAAAACTCGAGGAAAGTATGTTCATCCCAATAATATTCTTGTAATAAATGAATGAACTCATACCATGGCTTTTGAATGATATTACATAAACGACTCAACATAATGTGAAAAGATTTCTTATTCTTTGATTTATTCTATAATTATAATAATTGTAAAATAAATTGATTACACAAAAATGTAACATAATAAAAATTGGTAATAATTACCATATTTTGATAAGTGCTATGGCTTATGTGAAGAACATCTTCAATGGAATTTTCATCTTCATCTTCAATTCCATTCAAATGATCTTCAATATTTTCATATTCAAAATCACAATTTGTGATCTTGTTTTTATTGACTGAAGAGTTTATTTTGCTTGAGCAAGTGAAATCAGATTCACACAATTGATTATCTTGATTCATATCCATTAGTGAAAATGCACAACTTAGAATATTCTGAAGACTATGACGAGCAGGATTGCTGCTGTTAGGACCTCTGATAATATCTGCATGTTGTGTAACAGCCAATCCTTGCATCCAAATTAATCCTGATGTGTCTATTCCACTTTGGAAACTCATCGCTTCGTCTGATGCTGTTGGTGACACATCATTCCATTTATCATACTTTGCAACATTAATCGTTATGCTATCCAATATATGGATTAACACATCCAAAAGCTGAGCATCACTTACATTTAATTTTACTTCTTCCTGTATCTGTAATGGGGACTGATTGTGAGGTTTGTTACTAGTATAAATATCTTTATCTTCCGCTTTATCGTCAGGTGAGCTGCTTGGGATACGGGCTGCTAATTCATTTTCATCATCAGAAATGTATACTTTCATGGAATTTTCAGATGAACATTGTTGCAAATGAGGGCTTACAAGTATCTTACTCTCATCTGAATCAAAATCAGTTGGTCTCTCATCGAAAAAACTTGATAATGAATAATATAACTGTTCTAACTGACATCTAGCCATCTTTAGCAACGATGTATGCTTGTTTTGACTTGCTATATTTGAATAGGATTCATGAATCGAATTTCTAATAGGAGGGGAATCATTTCCAATCATGGCGTTGCAAGCATTCTCAGTAGGTGTTGATAGACTTGTCCTAACGTTCGGCAGTTTAGCACTTGGAGTAGAGTCAGGAATACTGGACAAATTGAGTAATACTGATTGATCATCTTTGTCATCAGCTATAACTTTCGAAACGTTTCTATTGCCAAAATTAGGAATTGAAGACAAAAAATCAGTTCCAAACAATGGATTGGAATCTAATGCGAAATGTGGATGACGATTATCGCTAGTCAAAACTGTTGTCGATAACGAAGATGATGAAGCAAGTTGAGGTGCTGCAGTAACAGTACTAGGAAACGAAAAACCCATACCAGAAGATGGTAATGAAGTTGTAGAAAACTTGCTTTCTGATTTCTCCCTTGAGTTATGTTTATTTGAATTTAATGCTTTAAAGTAGTTCTTCATTCGGCTTTTCTTCTTATCAAGTTTGGTTGGTGTAACTAACCTTTCCTTTGAGTTGCTGATTGTAGTACCAGTAAACGAATCTATATTAAATGATGGAGTTATGAAAGAATATGCCTGCATATCAGAGTTCACTTCAAAAGCATTACTTTTTATTTTAAAGTCAAAATTTGTAGGATCGTGGGGATCGTTTACAAGGTGTTTGGGTGTATTAGTTTGGTTTATTACAAACTCATTAATCGATGAAACGAAAATATGAAGATTTACATGCATAGCAGAATTGATATTGAAATAATCTGATCCGCACATATCGATATTTTTTAAATGGAAATTGTCATCCTTTTCATCCATCTCGATTTTATTCAAAGTAATATCATAATTTCCATCTTCATTTATCACATCATCATCAAGATAATTAGAGAAATAAACCAAATATTCTGCAGATAGTGTGGATGAGGCGAATTGTTCAAGTTTTGACCTATCGATACGAAACGTTTGCTTCCATAAAGTTGTGATAATATTTTTGAAATTACGCTCATCAAAATCTTGCTCAAAGGCCTTCAATTTTGTTAATTCTGTTGAAACTATTATTTCACTCAAAAATGACACGTATGTTTTATGTATCATTTTTAATGAAGAAGTTGGTAATAAGAGAAACCATCCCAATGCAATCTCCATATCCGTGTTATAACCAATACTATCATTTGATAATTTTAGCGACTCTATTCCTGCAATGTCACGATACATAGCTGTTTTGACAGCACTCTCAAAAGTATGTATTGATGGTAAATCTTCAATGAACTTTTCTTGGAATTCTACGCCATGCTGATACACTAACTTGTTTGTTTGAGAGACTATCTCAACAATCGCAAGATATAAATATCGTTTGAAAGCTAATCTGTTTTCTCTACTACTCAGGCCATAGCTACTCGGCGATATATCTCCATTATGAAGTACGATTTGATTTGATGGTAAATCTATTACCGCTTTCTGATCTGACTTGGTTTTAGAATTCAAACTGGGTAATTTTGTTGAAGGCGAGAACGGATAACTTTCACCACCCTCAATAAATGCACACAAGTTAGAATTCGATCCAAACGGAGATGTTATTAACTTTCCATCATCTTTAAATGTTACAGCTTTGATATGCTCAGGAAATTTTGGTTCCACTTCAATCGGATTTGAATGTTGTGAAAACTGAGCGTTGGCTGATTGGTCGCTTACTGGATTTCGAATAATCCATTCTATGAAAGATGTGCAAAACTGCTGCTTTGTAATAAATAAATTTTCTTTGGATTCGGAGTAGGAATAATCGTTCCCTTCGCCAACATCTCCACTATTATTCTTATTATGGTACGGATCAGAACTTTGCAATAATAATGATCTCATTTGCTCAAAGAGTTCCTTTCCTTTGGAAACTGTCTGACTTTTGATTCCACAAATCGCCTCGGGACTGTTCTCCACTGAAATATCAAGATAAGAGTACCCACATACTGAAACAGTTCCACTAAACGATTTCAATTTGTCAATAAAACCAATCGAAGCTAAGTAGTCACATCGTGCTAGAATGTCTTGAGAATAAATTATTTCATTAGATGAGTTATTTATACGTCCCTTCGGACGCAAACCTTGGTATACACGAGAAACCAATTCGTCACTCATCAGAGCAGTGTCAATCATCTTGCTGCTGCGTAATAGTAGACCACCTGATTTATCCCTCATTGCATTTTTCAATACTTTGACAACACATGCATCAATTCTCTTCCACTTCCATTCAATTATTTGGTCATACTTATGCTTAGAATTCACAAAATGAACACTGTTCGTGACCGCAATAGGAACATAGTCATCACTAGATTCATCAACAAATTTAAGTTGTCCAGATAATAACCGTCTTGATAAAGTGACTTGATCCGACAGTGAAAATATTTGGTTTGGTGATAGCAGAGATTTCCGTTCTAAGATAGGTGTTTCATTTGAAGTTAGCGATAGAAGAACGCTTTGCATAGATTCTATTGGAAGTCCAGATATTTGAGATAATTCTGAAACTGAAAAGGTTTTCTTTTTGTTGAATGATAGCAACAACACAGCCTGTGGTTCATTCACAATAACATCAATCACGGTATCATCGTCAAGCTTGCAACCCAATGTGACCAAACCAACCCCGTAACAAGGATATAGTTTTCGAGTGCCAGTCGCGTTGTGGTTAGAGCGATATAAGGTGTCGACATCTGAACCTAAGTCATGAGAAAACGGTCCAGAAAAGCCGCCATTACTAGAATCAGTTTCTGTTGTGGTCTTAGTGTAGTAATTATCAAATTCTTTCCATATCATACTCATTTGAGATGGTAGAATTAAATCAGCATAAATCGACGTTATTTTAGTCAAATGCGACCAGGTTGAAGATGATATTACATCAAATGTTATGTTACGACTACGCAATGCTAATCCAATCATTGGATTGTATTCGATTTCATCATTATCAAGGCGACGTAGAAGATATTTACTGAAGTCATTTAACAACACACTTTGCTGCTCCAAATCTTGAATCATATGCTGTGCTCTTTTCATGATTGGAAATGACTTGAGGACAGTCAAATCATTTGATAAACTTGAGTAATTTCTTTCCAACAAACGAAAAGTTAATATATTTTCGTAGAAGTGCTCAAAGTAAGAAAAAATCTCTTCATCGAGAATAATCTATAAATGACAGCAAAAATAATGAAATAATGATATATGGTTAAAATAAAGAATTCTTACTTTAAAAAAGCTTTGAACTGATTCTAAAAACCCAACTCTATTCCATTGCCCAAGATGAATATCAATATTATCTAAATATTGAGAATTGGAAAGAAGCGCGTTAATAATAATTGCGAATGCTTTGGCAATACCATATTTCCAGATAGAATCTTCTGAATAATTGAATACTTCTTGAAATGCTCGCTCTGCTGAAAGGTGACAGAGGTTAGAGTGAAACATCTCAACTTTAGCGATTGATTGTGCCTTTTCAAACATTGTCAAGAGTGATTTAATCAATGGCATTGCCCACAAATTATCATTAATTTTATAACTATTCGAATGAAGAGGCATGGGAATGGATTTCAGTTGGATTTTGATCCATTGACATAATGCATCTTCAAACAAACATTTAAATTTGAAACAAGCTTTTTTAGAAGCAGATTGAAATAAATAAGTCAAAATTCGACGCAATTGAGAATTTTTCTCTCCAAAACGTTTGAAATTAAGGAATAGTTCGAAGAGTTCATATTTCAAATCATTTTGTTTGGAAATAAACTCGACAAGATCATGAGCTATTTGAGTTACACCACATCGATTGACGGTAGTAGTAATTTTAGCCACAATTTGATTTAATGTTGATGGCAATAAGGTGTCCTTTAAACATCGTTGAATTACAGTGGAGTACTGCTCAATTACTATTTTGAAACGATCAAGTAATCGCATAATGGGACCAAAATCATGTGAAATAGTGAATAGAGTTTCCCTGAAATGAACATCAAAAGGACTATTAGCACAATATCATTCAATAAATTGTAGTCAAGTACTAGAAAGTATTGGTTATCATAACAATTCAGTAGTGATCAAGTCACCACTACAATATTAAATTACCTAAATTTACTCAAAAATCCTCCAGAGATAACTTTAGTTATAATTCCACTTTGAAATATTGCGACTCTTGTAAAGAATGGAGCCAGCAGTCGCTGATGTGGCGTTGAAGATATAAATGATACCAAATCAATTGCTTTTTGAAGAGTTATTTGAAATGAATTATTTAAAGATTCAGAGGAATCTCTGACAATACTATCTGAAACTACTTGCAATATTTCCTTGAAAATGCTGCATTAAAAACAATAAAATAAATAAGTTGGTAATAAATTTAAAGATCAGAATTATGTCATAGAATATTTACCATTCAAATAAGGAATATCCTAACAATGCCATTTTGTCAAAAGCTCCGAAACCAAACTTGTTTTCAGTTGCTTTTGCATAAGGT
This sequence comes from Epipyxis sp. PR26KG, assembly GCA_015144975.1. Classification (NCBI taxonomy): domain Eukaryota; class Chrysophyceae; order Chromulinales; family Dinobryaceae; genus Epipyxis; species Epipyxis sp. PR26KG. The sequence continues at coordinate 28,897 of VKHH01005939.1, read as the reverse complement.
AGAGTCATAGAACTATCAGATGATTTCAATTTTTGAAGATTCAAACTAAATGAACTTTGCTCATCAACTTGATCACCAAATTCTTCAAAATCATCATCATGGTCAAAGAAAACAGACTCACTCCTCTTTGAGTCTTCTTCAGATTTCTCTCGCATAATCTCAGATACCTACCACAATTTAACAAGAACATAGTCAGTTGATAATTATTGATCAGACATTCTTTAGTTTAACACAAATTTAAAACAATAAAACAAGTCTCAACAGTTTTTTTTCTTCAAATAAAAATATAATCAGACAATGTGATTTCTATATTTGTTAATTCATCATCGACTTGAGCAGAGTTTATGAAATAAAATCTGAATTTTACACCGCAAAATAATGATGAATTACCTTTTTCAGTGGCTTAACTAGCAATGCAGCGGCAGCTTTTGATTTATCTTTTGTATGCATTCCTACCGGACAAATAGTTTCACCAAATAACCAAGCTCGTTTTATTACAGTTGGTTCATTTGAAAAAGAATAAGAAACTTCAACCCAAGCTTCAGCAGTGTTCAAAGTAACAATTTTCCCCCACATCCATTTCTGATTGATGAGGTCATCATTACATTTTATTTCGATTAATCCACCTTCAAATAAATCTGCTCGCCAGTTTTTTGTTTTTGTATTTAATGGTGCAAGTCTAGTTGAAATTTCTGCTGCTGTAATAATATCATCCCATTTGGAACCCCAGCCCATAAAATGAACTTTGATACTTCCATCAGTCGCAATTTCTTGAATGACTGACTCAAACCAGCACTTTTCTTTATCCATACAATCAGCAAGATCACCAACCGCCAATGGTTCATCAAGCCTCCATATATTTCGTCCACCTCGTGACCGTTTTTCGGAGTCGCGTTTAGTCTTATCAACGTTATGGAAACCTTTTTCTATTTCATGATTATGTAATTCTATTAAATAGGTTTTCGCATTATCAAATAATTGACATTGCAAATCATTATACAAAGGATTCGCACTAGGGATTTGAGTTGACTGGCGAATCTTATTTATTCGGAAAACGGTTTGAATTAATGGGCATATTTCTCTGGGGACATACGCTTCTGTGTCCGTGTTACTCTCCACTTTCGGGTTTGAGCTACTACCATTGACATTTATGGAAGAAAATGATTGAGATTTACTGATTGCTAATTTATTCGATTTATTGGAAGATTTATCAGAAGCGCCTCCATTTAAAAGCTGTTCTCGATTAAATTGATTCTGTCTCATGCTATCGAGAGAAGATATCATCGAAGTACCATAAATAAATGTTAATAAACCATTGCTTAGATAATTCATAGTTTTTTTCTTGTCAAATGATTTTGTTTTATAAGTTTCAGGGTTAGAATGCATGCAATTACGATTTCGTAGATCAATTGAAGAGGATTGCAATATGTTTTTGGATTCAGAAACTCTTTCATGGAAAGACAGTTTCATATTTTCCTTTTCAAATATAGCACCAAGTATGTCGAAATAAGCAAGCATAACAAGATAACTTTCACCAGTACTATCATTTTCAAAATCTTTGTTTTTATTATTTTCCAATTCTTTCATATTACAAACTTCGGTTGATGATGAATTGTCAATCAAATAATACTTCAAACCTTGTCCTAAATTCTCCAAGACAGCATTCAAGACACAATCCACTAACTCAGAACTTATATTCAAAGATGCACACACGATTGCAACAATCGCATCCATCACTCGCGATTTTTCGGATTCATTTGCTGCACCTTGATTGACATTGCACATTAATTTCATTAATAAATAAATCACAGTCGTTGGCATGTTATCTGGTTCCCATTTTCTGTCAATGAGAGAATGTAAAGCAAAAAGTGGAGGAACGACATATGAGTAAGGAATATTCTCTTCAGAATTTAATGTCGAAGATAAACTATCGAGGATTGATAAGAATATATTTGACTGTTTCTTAATATGCATCAACTCATTTTCGTTGGGGACCAAGAAATTTTCTTTAAAATAATAATTTTGCTTTGTCAAATTTACATCTGATTTACTAATTTTATATGGAGATTCGATGCCAAGAGATACACAGTACTCGTTTAGTAAATGTATATCTCTTTTTGGGATATGTACATCAAACAGAGGACCAAAGCTGTTGAATCTAATTGTAACTGTTCCATTTAGAGGATTTAAATATAGCTCATCTTGTTCTGATATATTTGTCGTTACAGCAATTAGACTTGGTTTAGGCTTTCCATTCATTTCAGCATCTAATTTAGCTTTAGCTGCTGCTCGCAATTTATTCTTTTCAACCTGTAATTCAGGAATTTCGATTATTTGCACACGGTGATTATAACCATCAACAACCAACAAAACTCCATCCTCCAAATTAATGCACATCTCCATTGGTCTATTGAATTGACCAGGATTGGTTCCTATCCCATTGCCAAGATGACGAATAAAAGAGAAGTCGTGTTTGTTATACATCTGTATGCGATGATTCTCTCGATCAGAAACAAACAGAAGACCACATTCATTGCTTATACATAAACCTCTAGGACCATTAAGAGCATCAGGTCCACCGTTAGCACCAATACTGGCTATGAAAGCACCAGAATCTTTATCGAGAACCAGAACGCGATTATTGGAGTAATCAGCAACAAAAAGATATCCAGTGTCATAATCAATCCGTACAACAATAGGTTGATTCATTTGAGATGGTTCAGGCCCAACAACTGTTCCAATTATTTTTACGAAATGCCCAGTTTCTTTATCAAATACTTGTACTCTATTATTGTCGTAGTCAGCCACATACAATAAACCAGTGGTATGATCAACACAAACCCCGTAAGGACTATTCAGCATTCCTTCTTGTGAACCTTGAGTTCCTATGCTTCGTATATGAACTCCAGTTATATGATTAAATACGACAATACGATGATTATTTGTATCGGCCACGAATATTTGGTTTGCGTCATCCATACAAATTCCAACCGCATAATTAAGTGAACCATTTGTGCTGCCTTGTATACCTCTACCTATTTGTCGAATAAAAGCCAAAGAACTCAAATGAAAAACCTGAACTCGATGATTATTACAATCCACGATAAATATTTCTTTTGTTCTTGAATCGATACATATTCCTCGTGGTTGTGCAAACTGATTTTCTCCTCTTCCTTCCTTACCAGATATCCCAATAATTCGAATCGAAGCAACCTCTAATGAGGTTGACATTTAATTTATTATTAACACTGCTAAGTAGGAGTATATTTCAATTAAATACTTGGGTAATTTTTTCAATCTAATAGAATTACAGATTTACACAACAAAACAAATACCGTGTAGTAACAATCAATAGTAAAAAAAAATGGAGAGAAGGTTTCAGTCATTAGTATATATTTTCTCCAGTTTCTTAGTTGAAAATAATGATAAATAACATATCTGAAGTATATTTTCACTGTTGATGTGGATGTTAGTTATTAGCAAAGATCATTGTTCATCAATTTATTCAATAGTTCAAATCAAACGTTTTCTCTTCCTTTTTGCAGTTTTTGTGATACCTGGGGATAATGAATATCTGAGTATCCATATTGAATAAGTTAGCGATAGTATGACTACTTATCTTTTATTATAATTTTATAAATACATTGCTTGTTGTTGTACATTTTGCTACTTCAATTTTAAGTAAACTCACCCTTATATTTCGTATCCGTATTTCGTACAGGTTTAGGTTATTTAATATAAGTTAGCGTGAATAAACAATTCAATTAACAGTATCTATAAATAGAAACGAAAATCTTCTGCTGACAAAATTCAATAATTTGTATTAAAATTTTTTAAATCTATTTTTCTGCTTATAATTAAATGGACTCATCTGCCTATGCTGGTAAGATCTATTTTTATTTGTTTTTCTTATATTGTGAATCATTCTCATATCTTGTTGGTCCAATCTACAGCTCCAAATACTCCCATTGCTTCGTCTAAGAGACCAAGAATGTCGAGCTCTACAAAAGAAAATTCTAAAAGAGGTATTACATTTTCTCAACGTTTTATAATTTATCCAACACTAATTGATTAAATTGTAGATGTTAAATCGCCGTCTCCCGTTCTGAAGAATCACAATGCTAAAGTGTAAGTTACAATATTCAAGCAAATGATAAAAAAATAATTTTTAAAATAATTTTTAAATGTTATCTTAACAGTAATAATATGGGAAGCCCCACGACCACACCTTCAAACAGAAAATCAAATTTTGTTCAATCAAAGCATAATGCATCTCAACAAACTGCACAAATTTCAAATAGCAGTCATACTTATCATCACCAACATCATCAAGCAGAAACACCTTCGAAAATAATGTTTTCTCCTTATCTGAGAAAAAGTAATGACGAGCTGAACGAAAATAATCACCATAATCATATCGATTCGATGAATACTAGTGGTAGCAGTGATGATAAAACACATATTGATGACAGCCATCATACGACAACAATGGATGATGAAGAAAGTCAAGAAGATGAAAATGTTTTCAATCCCTATCAATTCATGGCGTTTTTACCCGACCATGCAAGTGTTATGATCAAAGGAAAAATTTGCCTTCCGCCTCCTTCTCCAACTCTCATCAGACCAACATTAGTGTTAGATTTAGATGAAACGTTGGTGCACTGTACAGTAGAACCAATCCCCAAACCTGACTTAATCTTTCCTGTATCGTAAGCACAATTTTTAACATATATTATTTTTCATTTAACTATGCTTTATCAATTGTTTGTTCAATCTCTTTCTAGATTCAATGGATCTGTTTATCAAGTTTATGTTCGTAAAAGACCTTATCTGGATTATTTCTTAGAAACTGTTTCAAAATCTTATGAAGTAAGTTAATCGGTTTATTCATTCTTAGACCTAAATGCACTTTTAATAATTTTTGAATAATCAAACTAATAACTATTCTTAACCTTATATTGCTATCATAGGTCGTAGTTTTCACTGCATCTCAACAAGTTTATGCTGATGTTCTCTTAGATCACCTTGATCCACAGCGCCAACACGTTTCTTACCGCTTGTTTCGGGAAGCATGTTTATTTGTTCAAGGCAATTATCTAAAAGATCTTGCTGTAATCAATCGAGATATGAGAAAGGTATGCCATAATTTAAATTATTCGTATCTTTTAGCGTTTCTAATTGTTTTTTTCATTAGACTATACTCGTTGATAACTCACCACATGCTTATGGATATCAAATTGATAACGGTATTCCAATCGAGTCCTGGTATGATGATGAAAATGACACAGAATTATTGAAATTAATCGGCTTTCTACGTCGTTTGCATGAAGCAAATGATGATGTACGACCAATTGTTCGCGAGCATTTCAAGACATATCAATTAATCGCAAATGCTAAGCTTGGTTTACCAATGACGAATTTTTCTGCTCCACCATTTTAGACAACAAATATTATAAGATAATTCTTACTACATATTTATTATCAATAATAGATTTGTACAATACACTGTAGTCTGATTTATAATTATTATTATTTATGTTATTTATGTAAATATTGTTAATATGTATGTATGGTATCAACATGGAAAAAGTTAATGTAAAAATATTAATTTTACGATTATGGAGTCCTACCCAATGAGCTGTAACATCGAATAGTCATTTTATGATGTGAAGGAATGGGTGATAATATTGCTGAAGTATTTTGATTAACTTCTGCTGAAATGTTAATCGCTTCATATTATGAGGACCCCGTTAACTAATTTGCACATCAGCACATTTCAAGAATATATTTTGAAATAGATTTTTGTGAGTATTTTAAGGTTTTAGAACGTATTTTCAAAATTGTGTTTTATTGAAAATGAAAATGAATTTTTTTTAAGTCAGTTATAATTTAATCAAAAGTATTATATTCCATTTTTATTTTATCCTAAAAAATCAACATTTATTCGTGATCTAGGATTGTAAATTAAAATTAATTTATTAATAAAAATTCTGGAGTTCAACTCATTTTTTTTTTATTGAATTATTTTTTCTCTTTTTTGATTTGTCATCAGTTGTTTCCTCTCCTTCATTCTTCTGAATATTTTTTCTCTTACTTGATATACGATCAGATGCATCTATATCATTTTTAGCTATGATATTAATTTTATTATTAATATGTCGATTAAATGTCAAAATTATCATTGGGAAATTAGCTGTAGCTACTTTCGAATCAATTGTTTCAGAATGAAAAATATATCCTTCTGAATTAAAACTTTTCAAAACATCGATTATATTGCAGTTAGAAGAAATATCCCACAGTTCTTCAGTAGAAGTTTGTGATCTTTCATACAAAGGATTCCCTGTATTAATTTCATCATAAGTAATAATATAATTAGCCATCAAACCACGTGCTCGTTTTGCATATGTTGAAACTATTTTTCCATTATCCAAAAATTCACATTTTATTATTTGAATATTTTGATTGAGACTTTTCACATTTATCGCATGAAAATATTCTTCAGAAGCTAGATTAATAACATATTTAGTTCTATTTGACTCAATATCCAATTCTTTATTAATGGAATCAGTTATAAATGGTTTCCAATAATCGCAAATATTTTTATCAGTTTTATTGATTTTTATTTTTGTATTCATTTCCAATCGATATTCTTGAATTTTATCAGTGATACGAACCAATCCGTATAATGCAGATATAATACGTAGATGTTTCTCCGCAATGGAGATTAATTTTGAAGTAGTTAATGATTGCTCTACATTTAGTCCTTTGAATGCCGGTCCATCATAAGCCAAGCCAGCATACGAAAATTGTTCGGTTTCTGAATGTAAGTTAGGCATACTCGTTGATGAAGTTGAGTAATAAATATCTGAGGACAGAAATTTTTCATATAATTCAAAAGTTTGTTTTGTTAACGTGGCACTGGTGGCGAATAAAGTACTTATATCCAACAATGATTTAGATTTTAATTCTTGAACAATCACATCAGACTTCGATATTAGCAAAGGAGGCGTTAATTGATTTATATTCACTAAACATTGAAGAGGTGACAAGGTTTTCAATGAAGTTATTTGCATTGTCTTTGAAGGAGCCATAAATATTAACATCTGAAAATTTCTGCTCTAGCTGTTTGGGATTCTTATACTCGTATGAAGAAACTATTTAAAATTAATCATATGAGTAATGCTACTCGTTGTGGGTGTGATGATGTGATGAAATACATTTTACAATTTTGTTGTTTGTTGATTTTCAATTTCATATTTTGTATTTTGAATTTTGAATTCCTTTTATAATTTCCCGCTGTCACAAGCTATTTTATTTAAAATTCCTCAACTAGTGTAACAATTCTGCAAATGAAAAGTATATCATATATTCACATCTTCACTTTTTAGTATACTGTATACTACTACCGGTACCAGACCCGGGACCAGTACGGTATACGGTAAGTTACGGTTGTTGCATTTATTGTTTCATTAATTAATTCACCAAAAATAAATATATAATATACGGTATAATAACTTAGCCTGTAGCCATCAATTATTATTTATATTAATTTTTTCCACCAACAACCAACAACCAAGACAGCAACAAACAGCTATTTCACAATTTATGAAGATATGGTTGATTTAAACTGAGAATTGAGTTTGATTTGTTGTTGAAAAAAGTAATAATATTTATTTCAAACTCCAAAAGGTTAGAGTGCATTTCATATTTCATCAATGTCGTACTTTTCAGAAATTTTCTTAGTCATAATCTTATTTCCCATATGTTTCGGATTAAATAATATCTTTATCTCGTTCAAGAACTTAAAAAGCAAATCCAAAATAGCGGTATTTGCAAGTTTTCCACCACTAGTAACTAAACAATCAAATTTGCACGATTATGACTTTAGTAATTTAAAATCGCTGGATGATAGATGTGAAAGATTATCTAGTCGTGAGAGTGAGTTTTTATTATCTTTTTGGTCTGAAAGATTGCAATGCTTTCAAATTTATCCTAAATCAAACTCTACAACGGTGTCGATAACAACAACTTGTATGACTATATCCACAATACTTTCAAATCCATCGCATTGGAATTCTATCATGAGTTGGGAATCTTCTGAAAACGAAAAGAAAATATCTCTCAAATCAATAGTAGCAACATTAATGAATGCTCCTTGGAGAGGCGATTCATTTCAAAATCCTGTCCTTCTTTCAACATTATGCCAGCTAAAAGTTTTTGACAAATCTGATCCTAAATTTTACGAAGCTGTGGATTTGTTACTGGAGCAAAGGTCTCGACTTTCACTTCATAGGACACAACCTTTGTCTGCTTACCTAAGATATCAAAATGTCCAAGCACTTTTAAGTATTGTGAATAATAAATGTGTTCCTGAGTCGTTGGTTGGTTCCAATATGATCGGATATGCTTTAGAAAGGGCTAACATGGTCTCATTTGATGAATTATGTCGACAACTAGCCTTTTATTCTGTTGGAGATAGTGCCAATTTTGATGAAATTATATTATCTTATAGTTTATTGACGTATTGGGAAACCTCACAAAGCTTATTTCTTAGTTCCTTTGCACGAGGTGTAGTCCCATTAACCAATATTAAATTAGTCGAACAAGCTTTAAAAGTAATTTTTGAATCGCAATCAACTGATGGAACTTGGAGCAAAGGAGAGCCTATTAATAAGATTGGTGAATCAAACAGCAATAGGGATATTGGAAATAATTATGTTTTCTTTTTTGATATGATTTCATCAATTATTGAAAGTATTGGCGAAACTCAACCAGAGCTTCTTACACCATATATTGGTCATCTCGAAAGGTAAAAAATAATTTGTTTGATAAAATAACAATGATTTAATAAAATTTAAATTTGAATTATGCTTTTTGTCGCACTTATAATATCATTTTTTGTAGAATATTATTTTCTTGTGCTTTGAAATTTCTTTTTGTTTTGTTTACTTGAATTTTGACTTCCGTTATTTTGTATTATTCTTTGTATTATTTTGTAGATCGATTCTTTGGGCTGAATCTAACATACAAGAAGAGATGTTGCCTGATAAGATAGACCCAATAACAAACAGGAAATATGGTGCTGTAGTTAAAGGTTGGAGATCGAATCATTTAGGAACTGGTGGTGCGGTTGCATGGTGTACTGCTCAGGTGTTTTCTGGCATTACAAGTATTCGAAAGTTGCTTCGTTCACTTATTACATCCAGTATTATTGCCGAGTTTAAAGGAAAAGAGCAACCAAAAAATAAACGAAAAGGTATATTTTTCATAATTAGTTTTGCATTAAAATAAATAAAATCTAAATATTTGATGTTTACTTATGCCTTATTTTCTCTCCTCTTAAGGGAACTCAAAAGATTGGATAAATTTGATGGATGCTGATTTAGAACTTGCTGGAGTAAAAACGACATTAAAAGAAGAATTATTCAGCCGTTTATTAAATCCTCAAGCGAAGAAAGAACGTGAAGTATTAACATCAATTCTCGGTTCAACTTCATTAAATGATGAAGAATCAACTAATAGTGGGATGTATAGCCCTCCATTATACAGTGCTATTCTTTTTGGCCCTCCAGGTGAAATGCTTTATTTATCAATGTTAGAGTTGCTTAATATATCAATGAGTTTTCTATGTATGTTTTGTATATTCATTTATTAATTTGACTTGAAATAAAGTATCTTGGTAAGATACAATAAACACCATCCATATGAACAAGAAATATATTAATTTCTATAAAAAAAGCGTCGACAAAATGTTAATCAAATTATAGTATTATCGTGCTTACCAATATATTATTGACTTTTACATCATATACATAACCATAATTATAATAATTATAAGAACATTTGTGTATTTAGGAACAGCAAAAACAACTATTTGTACTTCAATTGCGAATTATTTGGGATGGAATTTTCTTACTATCGATACAGCGTGTTTCTTAGCAGATGGATTAGAAAATATTGCTTCTCGAATGAGTTATATATTTAGTAGATTAACTGCATTGGAAAGAACAATTATATTATTTGATGAAATTGAAGAGTTTTGTCTAGATCGAGAAAATCCATCACTTGCTATGGAAAGTCGATTACTTACTACAGCTATGCTAACTCAAGTAAGAAATATTATATTTTAATATTATTTGAAAATAATAAATAATATTTTATTTTCTTCTATTTTTATTAGTTGAATGATTTACGGAGGAAGCAAGCTAGTGTATTCATCGTTGCAACTAACCGTTTGAGATCTTTTGATGCTGCTGTTATTAGACCAGGAAGATTTGATATGTTATTATTTGTTGGAACGCCAAACTTAGATGCTCGTGTGAAACGATTGGAAACGAAATTAATATCAACTTCAATATCTCCTACAGAACAACATAATGCTGTGAGATTATTTCGTGAATATCATAATATTTATTGGGATAATTGTAGATTTTTAACATTTGCTGAAAATGAATCACTATTAACTACTGTGATCGACCTGGCGGTAAGTATGGAATATCAATGTAAAAAACTATTTTATATGATAATATTCCAATTGAAACTAAGTTTGATGCAGACTATAATAGTACGGTATAAAGCTATTTATTTGTGTTTTATATTATTGATTAGAAACGTGGGATGTTAACAGAAGATGCAATAGATCAAAAAGTAAAAAGTTTATTGAAAACTTCAACAATTCAAGGTACCGTGAAGCAGGAGTATATCGCAAGTGAAAGTATTTCCAGAGTTTGATAAACTATATGACACACAATTTTTTATTCTCATGCTACATGATCCATTCGATTTTTAGGTGCAATAATTTTGTTAATTATATTTTTATCTTCTTTATTTTTGTGGTGATATCGTATTAATATTTTTTCAACATTTTCAATTACATACCGTATTCTTATTGTAAGATAAGTCACCATCCCGGCATCTTAATTCAATGTTCAATTAAGAAATAAATTTTCATTTTTATTAAATGCGCTAAGCATACAGTAGATATGGGAAAATAACTACAGAAAATTATATATGTTTTTAAAATATCCCCTTTCCGTTCGTTTTATAAATGATTGGAAGGTTTTAAGTTGAATAAAGTTAGCATTAATGAACAAATGACATTATTATAATACTGATGTAGTCAGTGACTGTTTAATACATGTGGTCACTTATTATATTATTCATCCCACTTCAAGAAGCTGTATTGTTTGAAATAATGAATTATTGAATTAATAGAAATTAACGGAGCAAATCATATTTGTTTTTTCATTTATTCATTAATATGTAAAACAAGTCATTCATTTCGATTCCAAAACTACTGATAAATATTTGATTTGCATCATATTTAATATTATTATTATTATTGATAAAACAACCACATCAAAAATATTGCATCAGTCTGGATGTTCCGTTTTTGGATTGCTTCACCCAAACTTCAACTTTATGACGTGAGTGAACTCAATTTCTAGTCTTGCACATCGCTTGCATTGTAAAATAACATTTTCAATCAAATCTCTTTCACTGCAATGTTTTTCAGATTCGTTATTGTTGCCATTGTTGCGGTAAGTTACTCTTAGGAGACTCTTATTTATTACACACAGTATTTATTTTTCCATAAAGAAGTTCAACAACTACTGCAACCTTCAATTAAATTAATTGTCGTTCATTATCTGTACAGGCAATGTAATAAACATTATATAATACTTGTTATAGGTCTCAGTTGCCGCATTCGGACCATCCTCCGCAATTGTTAGACAAGCAAGAATGGAAATGAAGTTGAACAACAAGGTCAGTTAACGTTTTTTATATTGCACATTTGTTAATTAAAAATGTTCTTATTTTAATACCGAAAAGATTGTTGCTGGAGTTATTGCTGGAGTTATGGCTGTTGCTCCTGCAGCCTTTGCCGCAGATTTGGAAGCTGGTTCATTAGTTTTTGCAGGAAATTGCGCTGCATGCCACGCTGGTGGAAACAACGTTATTCAAAACGAAAAGACCTTAAGAAAGGAAGCCTTAACACAATACCTTGAAGGAGGATTAAAACCAGAATCTATTGTTACGCAAGTCACTAATGGCAAGAATGCTATGCCTGCCTTCGGTGGTCGCCTTGATGATGATGAAATCCAAAATGTTGCTGCCTACGTATTTGACCAAGCTACCAATGCGAAATGGGATTAAGTATTTAAGCAGTAGTATTAGTTTCTCCTCCTTTACTATTTGATGGCTTCTTAAATTCACTTATTATTAATTCTGTAATTGCTTTTGCAAAAGTTAACTATAGATATCCTTTGTAATTCAAGCTCTTTTGGTAAATAACTTAAATAATTAAAGCAATGTCTGTTGAATGCAAAATATGAAATAGTATTTAAATATTAACAAAGTCTGGATCATTTGGTATCTCTCCAGTATGAACACTCTGATAGTACATTGGACCTGCAACTGGTATCCCATTAGAGTTTTTTGATACTGTTACAGTAGAGTTTGGTGTACCACTCATCAATTTTGATAGTTTTGTTTCAAACCACACTAAATTATTAGATATTAGACAAATAACTATGAAAGTGGGAAAAACTTCAAAAATCTCCACTGCTATCAACTCAATATTTGAACTTTTATAAAATGTTCTGCAATAAGAAAAAGTAACAATATTGAATTAGGATAGATCTAAATCATCAGTAACAATAGTTTCATTACCTATACATTCCAAAATATTGAACAAAACGAAATATTGACGAAAGAATTAGTGCGCATATGACGATAAAGCACAAAGAATAGAACCGTTGTAAAACACTCCTATTATTATCTTGAGATACTTTTTGAGGGGTAAAATATCTCACTACAGCAACTAAATCCCAAACAGCTAAAATCAATAAAAGAGAATTCATAATTCCGATCATCAAATATGTTGTGTCGATATCTCGAAGAAGTAACAAAAATATTGCGGTTAGTATGATTAATATTGTTAGTAATGCAATCCATAGATTTCTAACGTTCATAAAACTTGTTCCAAGCAAAGTATGATTGATGTAAGAAACATATAACACTAATACACTAAAAACTATTAAGTAAAACATAGATGGGATCAATCTTGATGTAGTTATGGTAATAGCAACATTATTAATTGTTTTTGATCTATCAAACTCTTCCAATAATGATTCCACAACGCGCTTGTCTCCAATTATGCTAAATACAATCATTTCCAGAAAAGTACAAGCAAATCTAATAATATTCGCCAAAGCTATTGCAAATAGAAAATTTTTCCTCATTCGAAGACCAGATGATGCCTCAGGATCGAACATAGATGATCCATTAGAGACTTTGACGATTTTATACACACCAAGCATACTTACACATAAAGAAGATATATTTAAAATTAAAATAGTAATCAAATAACCCGCTTCCATTTTCAGTTGTATTGTTGTAAATAGGAAACAACTTTTGAATTTTATTTACGAATTGTGAATATATTTTGAGTGTTTCAATGATTCAGTGCGCCTTAGTATTTAATAATTGTGGTACGGGTATTATAATTATAAATTATTAATTTATGTGTTAATGTGTGTTTTGTGTTTTGTTGTTACAGTTTACAGCAATATAATAATTTTATTTCACACTTTATGATTTAGTTCTAGAGCGAATGAAGATTGATCATATTTGTTAATTGTACAAATTTCCTTTTGAAAAATGATAATTACACCAAAAATAAATATAAACAAATACAGGTTTCCAGATTTTACTCTATCAACCACCGGTACTTTATATATATAGTAAAAAATGCACATAATAACACATAACCGATAACCGATAAGCACCAATAATTTTGTAAGGTGCATTTGCAATATATAATCGGCTGATTCAACCATCAGACTGTTACACTACCTTGCAATAAATCAAGTGTTTAACAACATCACAACATCTTACAGTATATCTTATTGGCTTCCGAAATTATTCACTTAATTAACAAAAAAAAAAACTATTGGAAAATATAATTAATGCTGCTGTTGAATAGTTGGCTTTATTTAAGCATAATAACAAACTTATTTGTTGATGGTTATTTTAATGGGTACTTCTATACAAAGAGAATTCAATGTTATTTAAATATTAAAAGTAATAAAGATATTTGCGACAATAATAAGTTAACTTTAGATGAGCTGATAGCCATAGCTAGAACAGAAGATAAAGCTTGGCTTAATGATGTGTTGGGAGACTCATTAACTCTTTTGAATATTGTAGATAAACCAACTAAAATAATTGAAATTAGTGTTAATCAACCGATTCAGCCTAATTTAGATGAAATTAAAGATAATAATGCGTCAATTAGTTCTACTGACAATACGGATCCTATCAACGATGCGATTCAAAATCAGAAACGGTTTGATAAGTTAATTACACTGGGTTATAAAAAAGAAGAAATTTTATTGATGAAAGATTCTGTTATTGATATGGTCTTTAAAGAAGACGTTTTACGTCCTTCCGAGATAAATTTGCCGATTCAGTGGTTTGATCGATCAAAAATAAAAGCTGTCAGTGATAATAAAAGTAATCTAAATAGTAATAGTAATAATTATTCGAATAGACAAAGTAAAAACGCCTCATATAAAGATGATAAAACTTATAGTAAGAATAATAAAAAAGCGTTTCAGAAAGTAAGTGTCCAATCATAACTGTTTTGTGTTAAATTATTTTTTGTTAATTCTTGATTTATGAATAGGCTAATAGAGAAAATAATATGGATAATAATAATAATGACGATATGGATTATGCTGAGTCAGATATGCCAACATTTTGGCCAGGAGCAGAAGAGTTTAAAGATTTGCTACTCGATGAAAGCAAATTGAGAATGAATGTTATTGGTGATTGGGTTGCTCCACTCTTAAGATTTGAAACGAAATGGCGTTTGGGGATATATAAGAATTGGTTAGAATTTCTTGATGAAGGTTTTGGTGATGGATTCGATGTCGATGAAGATGAATCATTTGGTAATAATGCACGAAAAGAACAAAATAAATCAGCTGAGTCAGATGGCCTTGAAGATGATTATGGGAGCACAAAATATGCTACTAAAGCGAAATTTCGTAATCCTAAAGCTGATAATAGTCAAAAACAATCGAAAAATATTAATTTTAACAAACCTGAATATGATAAGGAAGATAATAAATCTGAGAATAATAAAAACAAAATAAATAATAATGTTATAAAAAATAATAAATCTTTTCGCTCTAACAAAGCCCAAACTTATGATCGAAATTTGAAAGATTTACTTAATACTGCTAGCAATGATTGGGATAGTTTAAGTGAAGAAGAAGAAAGAATTCGGATGAATCAAATGAAAGCTGCGAGTTTTGTAAATGATAAAAGTGATTGGTTTAGTGATAAGGGCGAATTAGAAGATGAAAATGATGAGGATGAAGAACAAACTGCATTAGACAAAATAAGAAGTCAAACTCCTAAAATATAAGAGAAATTGTTTTCTAATATTAGTTATAGTAGCTTACCAACTCTTTTCATATAATTTTCACTTTTACACTATATTAATTAATTATTAATATTTTTTATTAATTTATTTGGGATCCATTTGTTTTTTTAACATCATCATTATACTTTTCAAGATTCCTGTTAAGTTTGAACAAAACAACAAAAATTTCAAACAAGCCACAATACACGGGCAAATACAAGCCGTAATCTTTGAATGTAAGAAATATTATAAAAATATTAAAGCTATGAAATGTGATATTAAAATTATCATAACCATCCTAACCCTTACTGAGAGGACCTCATTCTTATTTAAATGATAGAAAAATATTCTCAATTTCTTACAGAATATCCGATATGTAAAAGATCAATAAAATAAAAATAATCATCTTAAAAAATATTATTTTAATATTATAACAATAAATTTGGTTGCAAATATTTTGGGGATTTTTAATATGTTGAATCCTAAAATTCAGATCAAATTTCTTCTCATAATCAATGTGACATCAAGTTGTCTATTTTGGATAATTTGTCATCTTCAACATTTCCATATTCTACAAGTATTGTCTTTAGAACCAGTGATTATTGTATCACCTTCATAATTGAATGCACAACTGAAAATTTCATCGGTATGACCTTCTAATACTTGTAAAGCATCACCGCTATCAGTATCCCAGATTCGCGCACTTTTATCGGAAGATGCGGTAAGAATGCGAGATCCTTGCGGATTAAACGTCACCTAAATATAAATTAAGTATTAAAAACAAATATTAAACTAATAAACTATCCAAAGAAATACAATATATATACCTTGGATATTTCTCCTTCATGCCCAGCTAAAATAGCATGACATGCTCCGGTCATTGTATTGTACACCCGCGCATTTCCATCAGCAGAGGCAGTAACAAGCTTCGAGCCAGTGGTATTAAATGAAACATCCAATATTTCGTCACTATGACCACGAAGGGTATGAACGCATGTACCACTACCAACATCCCAAACCTAACAGTAAATTAATGTTCTAAGATCATATCGTTTCAACTGCTTTTTCATATAATTGCATACCTTGCATGTCCTATCAATGGAACCAGATATGCATAAATCCGAAGCATAATTGAATTGACAGCTTGAGATCTCTCCTTGATGACCAGTTAACGAATGAATGCATCTTCCATTTCTCACGTCCCATACTTTGACAGTATTGTCAAAACTTCCAGTTATAATTCTTTGACCTTGTGTGTCAAAATCAAGAGATACGATCTCAGCGGTATGACCCAACAATGTGTGTAAACACTCTCCAGTTTCAACATCCCATAATCTGGAGGTATTATCCATTGAACCTGTGGCAAGCATTGTCCCATGAGGATTAAATGACAGACATACAATTTCTGTTGCGTGACCTCTATACGTATGATACAGTTGGCCAGTTTCAGCACTCCATATCTTACAAGTTTTATCTATACAGAAAACGTAAATGAATTAAATTAACAAATCAAAACCAACAATAAATAGAACATATCATCATTAAATCTTACTTACCAAAAGAGCCTGTTATAATTTTGTCGCCGTACGGATTATTAAAAGCGATTGCATACACCACATTCCGATGGCCTTCCAAACTTAAGAGCTCGTCACCAGTTATAGTATTCCATACTTTGCAAGTTCGGTCATAGCTTCCAGTTATAAATTTATCACCAGATTTATTAAATGCACAATTTGTAAGAGGTAAAATATGCGCTCGAAGAATCTTGAATAGAAAGAAATCATTTGATTCGTTTGTTTCTAACTTCTCGATTAATTCTATCACAAATGGAAAATAAAAATCATAAAACACCTACATAGCAACAAAGTTCAAATCTTACTGTAAATCAAACGGCGCAAATGAGGTTTTTTGCTCTCTGTGATCAATGGTTCTTCTAATACAATTTGGTTTACTATTACTTCAATGTCAGCACTAAGTAAATAAACAAAATGTAACAAAAACAATAAATTACGTATAAAAAATATATATTACTCTGGTGTAAGATGAAGCAGATCAATCTCTTTCATTTCCCTTGATTTATCGCGAAGCTCGTACTCCAATATAATCCCTTGTTAAGAATGAAAAAATAAATCAATTGCAACAATAACAACAGAAAATAATACTATCAATTCAATAAACTAACCTGGTGGGTAATAACGAACTAAGAATCGTTTCAATTTCATTTTTTACAGTATTTATTGTAATATCGATATATGTTACAGTTTACAGTATATAAAACACGAAGTTAATTTGGATGAGCCCAATTCAAAAATTATTCAAACAATATATGCAATCTACTATTTCAATACTTCTTCCTTCTTGATTGGGTCATTTTGCAGAATATTCCAATTAATAATGTTAGAAATAATATATAATATTTTTGAAATAAAAACAAAAGCACCGCTGGAAAACTGTCGTATTTCTTCCGTGTTTTTTGCTGGCTTTTTAACCATCAAAATATTTTATTGTACTGAAGTTATCTCTCTTGCAATAATATAGATATAAAAGGACGAGAACTACGGTACATAATCACGAAAAACATAAAACACTTTTTAGCAGAAGCCCCCTTTAACCAATAGATGGTGAAAAGTATATTTATAATAAATACGTAATAATTACAGTACCTATTTAATAACTCGTCAACATAGTAATTCACTATTACTACTTCCATTAGGAAATTTGATTGATAATAAATTTACTTCAAAATGCTTAAATTGGTGGTATTGTGTGCTTGTTCATATGTGTATTTTTCCAATGGTTTAGTGTTTCACAAATCTTTACTAGTAAAAAACCAAAAATACTTACCACATTCGCCAATCATATTACATTCTCCACGAAGCTATTCCACTTTTTTGAAAAATACCGCTGGCGATGAAGACTATGAAGAAATGCTGGATGATATGATTTATAGTGGTGATATGCCTGGTTTTATTAGAAGAAGAACTCAAGATATTGTTAGTGAAGACTTTTTAGAATTTTTGCAGGAAAAATTGTTAACGTGTCATGAAGAGGATGAAAAACAAGTCCTGAACGAAATAATTAATTTAGTAGTAGATAAACTACGGGAAACGGATGGATTGTCCGATAGTGGAATTGTTTTTGAGAGTAGATTAGATCGAATCCTGTTCAAACCACCAAACCAACGCCGAGATTATATTAAAGAGAATATTAACGATATGACTTTAGGATTTATTGAATATGTACAAAAAGAAATGAAAAGTATGACAGACATTGATAGTAAGGTGGTTCTAGCATCAGTGTTACAGTTAATTGGACAAGAAAAAAATGAAGATCTGCTTGGAAACAGTGCAGTGATTTTATCGAAAGCAGATGCAACCCTTGGAGACCAATTTGCCACGACACAATCAGTATTATTAGAAAGTGGTTCAGTCTCCGGAGCCAAATCCACTTCAGTTGCGGATCGAAATGAGCAAGTATGTTTACTCAGAATATATCGCTTCCATAAATTATTCATATGATATATTTTCTATAGATTCTTGCTGGATTAGTTTTTTCTCAAAACGACGTATTAGAAGATGTGCTGAATAATGTGAGTAATTTTTCAGTTGCCAACTTGAAGAATAAAATGTAATTATCTTTTTGTGTGTATTATTAGTTACATGAAATAAACGATGAGTTTGTAACTTTTCTACAAGCCAAGGTGGAAAAATGTACAGACATTGAGGAGCGTGTTGCACTAAGTTCTTTGTTACAAACCGTAACAACTGTATTAGAAAAAGTGGGAGAAGTTGAAGATGAACAAAAAGATAGTGTTGACGAGGAATTAGATATGAATCAGGTACTAGTTGACATCATCCATTATAATAATATCTGTACCATTACTCTGAAGTAATTTTTCAGGTGAAAAAGAAAATGCAGGAGATTCAATCTGGTCAAACTGTCAAGGTTGGTGGTAAACAGGACGATTCGAAAAATAAAGTTGAAGAGTTCTCAGTTAAAACAGAAAAGAAAGAAACTTTTCAAACCATTCTTCGTAGATTCACAGACTTGCCATCAAATTCAACTTTACTTGATGTTGTAAATGCAAATTATGACTTGTGTGACTTTGAATTTATGGAAATGTTGAAGTCAGAAGCTCAAGCATGTCTTGAAGAAGGTGCTGATATTGAAAGAGAGACTTACCTTAGCATCTTAGATACTATTAACCAGGTAATGGTTAGTCGAATGGGTTCTGCCCAACAAAGGTTAGAGAGAATCTTGTCCAAAAAAGGTGTCCGTGCTATGGAATCAGAACTTATATCGATGATGAGAAAAGGAGAAGTCGATGAGGCACTGGTTTTACTAATTACTGCAAATACACAGCAAGCAGAAGCTGCTGGTGCTGTACAAGCGGCTGCAGTTTTAAAACAGCTTTCTCAGAGAATAATTACTGAAAGTGAACGAAAACTTCCAGATGAACAACGTCTTTTAAGAGCACTGTTCCGTTTAGATTCCGCAGAATCAAGGAAAGGTTTAATTTATCAAGCCTTTAAGCCATCGAAATCAGCAAATCAAGAAGGGGGTATTGTAGAAGGACCACCTTTAATTTCGCCTCCTGCATTTATTAATATGGTTAAAATGTTCATTCAAAACTTTGGTAATGTTGATGGATTTGATTTGATGGGTAAAGCTCAGCTGATTATTGACGAAGCACAAGTAATCGCAACGGACTTATATGGAGCTGGTATGACTGCTCGTGATCAACAAAAATTTATGTTTGAGAAGAATACTGTTTCAGTATGGGATCTTGCTAACTTTGAGGAACAAGCCATGATGAGTGGTGAAGAAGTGCCTTGGCGAAATGATAAATACGACACAAAGAACCCTGAAGATGTATTGACTGAGCGTGTGAAACGAGTTGGAGGAACTGATGCGGATGATATATAATATCTTTAAATTTGCGACTATTTTTGTTTCGATAATAGCTAATGGAGTTTGCATAAAATTCAAACAAACACCTTATTTGAAATGGTTATTATGCATTGCTTATCGATAAAACCTAAGACATGAACGTCAAATCATTTATTTGTGTAGTTAAGTTTACGCTGCAATTGAATTTTGCTATTCATTTAAGGATGACAATAATTTGTTAGAAAATAGATTTCTCATAGACAATTTTATGTGAATTAGGGAATTATAATTCTACTTTATACCAATACAGCTGTAACTTGAATGAAGGTATACTGAACTGTATATTATTAGTTTATAAATATTACCATATTCTGCTGTAACTGAAAGTTAAGCAGGCTCATAATAAAAATAAACACATAAAAAATTAACGAGAGAGTCTTTATAAGATACTTTTCAATTTTCAGTTTTCCAGGTTTTCTTGAAAAAATCCAATTGTATCGCATGATATTTATAATCAGACAGAATTCATCATAACCAATCAGATATCAATCCTTTTTATAAAATTATCATATGATTTCCCTTCTTTATAAAAGCATTTGAACGGTACAGGCTTGTTTAAAGTCCAATTTAACTCCATTAATTAAATAAATAATCATTATAATAACCAAATCAACTTCAACCATTTTATCGCGAACAATAAAAATTGGATTCATTCATTCAATGAGCTTCTTATCATTAAATTTTGCTGTGTATGGCGAGTTGAATGGAGCAGAGATTGTTCAACACACATTACACAATCTCAAGTCACTAACAACAATAAAACTACTCTCATTCGGAGCAAGAATAGTATCAGTTCACGCTCCAGACCGTAATAAAAACTTGGCTGAAGTAACATTGAATGATAAATCAATTGAAGATATGTTGGCAAATAAGTCATCGTACTTTGGTTGTATAGCAGGTACGTATTCTGTATAATTCTACAATCTACATATAATCGTCAACGTGAATATGTGTATTGTGTATTATTATTGCAGCAGATTGATATATTATTTATTTTTCTTCTTATTAAAGGTCGTTTTGCAAATAGAATATGCAATGGAGTATTTAAAATCGATAATCAAGAATACAAATTAGATATCAACAATCCGCCCAATGCTCTTCACGGAGGATTTGAAGGATTTGATCGAAAGATTTGGACATATAGGGAACTGCCAACATTAATGATTGGAAGCAAGGCTGCTGTGGGAATAGAATATAGTTTGTTCTCACCAGATGGGGATCAAGGATACCCAGGAAATTTGACGGTAGTTTGTTCGTTATATATCTATACTCGACATCAAACATCATTATCCCAATATTTAATGCTAGGCAATTGTGACCTATGTATTTACTGAGGATGATGATCTAATAATTACATTTTCTGCAACCTCGGATAAATCGACACCTATCAATTTGACAAATCATGCGTATTGTAAGTGCAATAATCCAATCAGTTGAATTGTCTGATTTCTTTTTTTATTTCATAATCTAGGGAATCTCAGTGGCAATTTTGCTGCTGAGAAAATAAATGAACACTATCTACTCCTTTCTTGCTCAAACTATTTACCAATTAATTCATCCATGATTCCAACTGGTGAAATTCGTCCAGTGAACACTGATGGATCGTTATTTGATTTTACAGGGATAAATGATGCTAGTAAAGATTCCAAATTTGGAAAGAAGTTAGAAGAATCAATACCCTTTATTGATGGTGGTGGTAAACCTGGAATCGACCATTGTTTTGCGATAGACAAGCTATCTGATCAAATTTCGTTGAATGGTGTGTAGATTATTATATGTCCTAAAATATGACAATTTGAATAATGAGTTCTGATTATTTTATTTAGCTTCAGAAGTAGTGGAAACACATGCAGCCACATTATCTTGTTTAGAAACGGGTCGGCAACTAATAGTCCGAACAACTCAACCTGGCATACAGATATATACTGCAAATTTCAACGATTCAAATCCTCATAACTCGATTTGTTTAGAAACACAACATTTCCCCGATAGCATTAACCAGCCAACATTTCCTGTTGCCGTTGTAGGACCTGGAGAACTCTATTACCAGAGAACAACTTTATCTTTTCGTACATTTGATGTTAGTGAATAATGTAATTTACATAATTGCGATTTTTATAGTTTCATAATTAGGCAATTAAATTAAGCTCATGCTAATTGCTAATTAATTACAATAATTCTAATATTACATTTTCATTTTCAGAATGAATGAGATTTGTTTAAAAAAATATACTATTTTTTAAAGGAAAATCAGTTATACCTACAGTACATTCTCAAAATTGGATCAAAATTGTATTTTAAACGAAATAAATCTGGAACTAGCTATGGCAAACATGTAAAGTATCCAATAGCATTAAGAAGAAACCTAATATTTATCCTAGATTGCAAGGTTTAAGAAAGAATCTAAAATAAAATAAGTATGAATTACAATATTTAAGCGAATTAACATCAATTATGGAATTCACTTACCATCTGGATTTGCAGTGGCAACAAATACTATGCTTCCTCTTTCTGCGTCAGAATTTCGATATTCATGCAAAGAAGGTTTATGAAATGATTTCGATGGATTATTTTGAGAAATTATTTCCTGAAATGTCCAACAATATTATTTTCATAGATATAATTGAATGATATAAATCTACTTAATTAAAAAAAAGAATCATTACCATATGAGTGATCACAATACTATCAATAGCTTGCTCACTATTTGTTTCAACTCCCTCTTCTGTTTGTATGCTTCCTGAATGTGTTGCATTCATCATTATTAAAGGTAATTGCAACGTTTTGGGCTGATCAAACCCACTAGCACTGATATCATGTTTTATATTACCACCATATATCTGACATAAACAGCAAACAAACACAATAAAACCTATACATATCAACGGAATCGTTACATATCTAACTAATTTGTCGTATGATGTAACTGAACTCTTGGTACTTCTAGTCGTTTGATCATACCCCGTGTCAACTTCATCATATGATGAATCATGACCAAATTTTAATCGTTTGTAATCAACTCCTGTGATGTTAAAGATTGTCTTTTGATGGAGTTTCCAATTGAGATTGTAAGTACCAAGTTTCATATATGGTACACTAACGTCATTATATGCTGTTGGTATGTTAGTTGCATTTAATGTTAAGTTTCCATTCCTCCATATTTCAACGAATCCTATGTCACTGGATAGAATATTGCTTTTCTTTTGTCTTACGCCAATAGCAAGTTTGGAGTGTATAACCCAATCAATCCATTCATTACTTACCGCTTTTCCAAGATCAAAGTAATTGCATGTATAATTTGGTGATGATTGTTCCGCATTTGCACAAACGCAAGCAGTGAATCGGTTATTTTCAACTCTTAAACCAAAATTAGGAGGATTTCCTTGATTATCTCCACCATGAATCTGAAATATATATGTAACAAGATTTAATTTTTTCATGGGATAATATTTCCAATTAGGTATTCGATTAGAAAAACCCAACCAATACTCAGTAGAAATGCTTGGAAAGTATAATTTTCGAAGAGGACCAGTTGTTGGAGTACGTATTTCAGCACGATAACAATAGTCTTGAGTAGTGCAATAGGTAACATTTGAGCGAAGAAAATTGTACGATTTTGTTCCATTACGTTCTCCAGTTAAAGATATTTTTGCTGTAAATCCATCTAAATCCTTTTCCCAATTTGATAGGCTTTGGAAAGTTTCATCCAATAGTAAATTTGAAAATACTGTGAATTTACACAATTCAACTGCGATTATAAACTTGAGAATGATATTTATCATTCTCTTAGTAATCCATCAACGAGTAACTTATTGCTGACTTGCTGACCAATTAAATATTGAAACAAGACAAATATATATTATATATTACCGTATACAGTATTTAATTAAAGACTACAGTATATACCGTCTTATTCTGCGAATAATATGCAATACTGTATATATTTTATATATTAATATACTGTAGTTCTAATAAAACACAAAATCTGATACAGTACACTACATTAATTCCTATTATATGGACCATCATTTAGCATAGTGATGTTAACATCATTTAGCATTTAGCATAATAAAACCATGCATCATATCCCATATGCAACACGATTTATTACTACAGTTTGGATATTGTGTATAAGACTCGAATTGTTTTGTAATTTTCTTTTTAAAAAATCAAATTATAAAAATATATCCGTTATTTTCTGCTTTTAACGGAAAAAATGAAAAATCAGCAACAATAATACGACGGTAACCATAATGAAAAAATACACAATAATATATAACCAAAGATATCAGAATGTGTAGTAAGTTACTGTAGATTCGGTGATTAGTGACAGAACAAATTACTTCACTCTAAAATTCTGAAGAGAACTGTAACACGTTATTATCTTTCTCCTCTTTCGATTTTATCGAAGTCACAAATCACATACCATATCGATATCAGATATCAGTATAACAAATATATTTACCGCTTTAAATTGCTTGTGATAAAATATTTCACAATGATTGATGACATAGTGCTAGAAATTCAATTCATCATGTTTTAGTTGTTCGCAAAGATATTAAATTTTCGTTTTCTGCAAATCTATAAATAATAATGGTTTCTTTATGGATATTTGCAATGTTTTTGTCCAGTGTTTCAGCGAATTTACTGATCGATTCGTTGCAATCACTCTCTTATTGGGAATCAGATATACAAGGTGTGAATGCTTCGGTCAATACAGTTTTGGAAGACAACCAAACTATAATTCAAACTTCAGTACGTTACTGCAATACAAATGACCCAAATAATTATTGTTATAGAGCGGAAGTCAGGTCAATACAACAGGTCCGCGATTCACTATTTCCTACAACTACATGTGAATATTGGTTGGGGTTTTCCAATAAAATATCTCCGCAGTGGAAATGGCAAGCAATGAGTGGCGTAAGCTCACTGGTCTATATATTTCAATTACATGGCGGAGAAGACTTAGGTCGTCCACCTATGGTTGGACTACGAGTTGATCAAGATAAAATGTCACTGTCCGTATGTGGTAATACTGACTATAACAGTGAAACTTCGGTTTGTAGTACTCATACAATAGGACCAATCATCACTGGAGAATACGTTAATTGGGTTATTCATTCCAAACTATCATACGGACAACCAGATGGATATTTTCTACTATGGATGAATGGAGAGCTTGTAGTTTCATTGAAATCGGTTCTAACTTCGTACAATGATGAGAGTGTTCCATACATCAAATTTGGATCATATGTGTACAATTGGAAACTCGGACAAGAAACTGGATTCAATTTTTTTGAGATTTCTTATAATGATTTGAGGCTTGGCGATGCAACTTCTTCATATGATGAAGTTTATACAGGCAATCCATTAAATACTTTTGCGCCAACGGTGCATGTCAATGATGGAACAGATGACGGACCAACCAACGTTGGTAAATATCACTACCAAAACTCTCAAATGGTTGGGATATTCGCCCTCATATTAGCGCCACTTGCAATCATATCATTATTGGCTGTGTTCTGGAAATGTATTCATGGATTGCTGTTAAGTTTGATGAATAATCAAATGTCAGCTCGTAAAAATGGCACAACAAGAAGAAGTACATTCTTACAATTTGATTCGTCCCCTATCGCTAACCCATTAATCACTAAAGAAGAATTAGACGTGGAAATGGGAAGAAGATCAATATCTGATCATATTAGAGGCTCATTGATGGGTATATTTGGTGGTGGTGGAGGTGGTGATAATCGTGAAGTAGCAGATGATCAACCTCGATTATCTCTTTCTCAACATTTGTCAAAGATGATACTTGGAAATGATAACGATGATGATGATGAAGAAGATGATGATGCTTTCAATATTGAACAACAATCTGGTGTAGAAATGAACAATACTAATTTCAATCCAACTATAAGTGAACGATTTTCACGATTTTCTACACGTGTTTCATATTCTATATATGATAAAAAAGAACCACCCAAAAAAAAGAAAGGATTATTTCGATCAATGGCCAAAGGAATCATAAAAACAGTTGGTGGTGGAAAGAAGAAATCCAATAAGCAACCAAAACCAATTGATCCTAATGAACAATTAAATCTAACAAGTGCATATGCTTTAATGAAGTAATGAACAGTTTGATATGATACGTTTCATAAATAATTAATTGTATGTACATATTGTATGAAATTAGAAAAGATATAGATAATGTGTGTTACATCATAACCATTGAATTATCTTTTGGTATGTTCATTAATATTATTATGAATGTTAATAATTTTGTGTAATCAAACTATATTATTCTTTATATAAACTTCAAATTCAAATCAACAGTAATCAAGACTTTAGAAACTGACTTCATCTAAATTTTTGAGATGGAGGCGAAACAGAATTATGAGTCAAATGTAGATACCGATAGTAAGTAATTATAGCGTGAAAATATCTTGAGAGAATGTTACATAGACATTAAACAAATATTGTCGGTTAGTTTTTAAGTTTTCTAAACAAATTCATTTTTTCACTTTAGTTAGATAATGTAAATATATTAAAATTTTCATAAAATAGTATTTATTTGGTTAAGATTAAAAATTTATAGCAAAGAATTATTCTAAACAGAAGCTTTCTTACAGTTACGAGTTGGTTCCAAGGATTGTAAAAAATTAATCATCAGACAATAAAATTAATTTATATTCTTTAACTATCATAATATAATTATTATTTCTTAAATATAAACATAATTTAGAAACTAATTCGTAAAAATATTTGTTAGCTTTCACCAAGCAGATCATATTCATAAACTAAAAATGCTAATGCACCAGGAAGTCCAATTCCAATTGTATTGATAGCAGGGGTTCTTGGTAAGAGTTTGAATTGATTATAAGCTTCTTTCCTAATTATTGATGAAAATAACTGATTCGTTTTAATCTCTTCGATGGGTGACAAATAATATGAAGTTATTTCAGACAAAACACTTGATACAAAACCACCAATACTTATACTTAATATTCCGCAAATCATAATATTCGAATTTAAAGAATCATTCTCATCGTTGTCTTCATCATTATTCTGCAAAATTGTTGACTTATTATTATTGTTATTATTTGATAATATTATATTATTAAAATTTATTCCAATGTGAAATAAGGAAGATTTAATTAATTCATAACTACAAAATAATATTCCATTACTAGCACCTGCAATAAGGATTGGTCCAAACCAAGGTGTTGCTCTTAATGATGCAATTATATTTTGTGTTATTAATTTTGGGTTGATTTTATTCCTTTTTATTGATAAAAATGAGTCTTGCATTTCATCAAATAAAATAGTAAATATACTACTAAATCCACCACTAACAAAACCAAAGCCAAAATAAACCACAGAAGAACAATATATATTGTATAAAGATTTATTTGTAATTATATTATCACTAATGCTATGATTGAATGGATGATAAGGTTGGTGGTAATGAAAATAATAATTATTTGGGTTACTATCATTATTATTTTTACATGTACTAAAACTTGAATAAGATGAAAATAATATTGTGCCTGATATCGAACCTTTGATAAATCCAGGAACTATTCTATATATCACTTGTTTCCAATTTCTATACCATGGGATTTGTTTATTATTATGATCATCTATACTAGACCTGACTTGTTGATGAAATTCAAAAATATTGGATAATTTATCAGCAGAATTTGCTACTGAGCGTGGCTTGACTTTCAATTTGTACCATTTGCTTCTAGAGAATATACTTCTAACTACACCACTATAAGTCAACTCAGTCGAGTTGCTCTCACCAGGGGTGCTGGGTGAATTGTCATCATTTGAGAATGAGGTTCTTCGAAACATACTACAGTATACTGTAAGTTCAAGGTTTTTATGTATCGATATTACTAGATAACAAGTGATTAAACACAAAAATGTTCACCTTGAAAATAATTCATATATACGACAAACAACTTCATTTGTTATTGATTTGCTTAATTATTTCCATACTGTATATATTATATATTATAATATTATATATCTTCCCCGCTTTAATAGTTTTGTTGCTTTTGTTTACATGAATTTTGATATTTGCTTTCGTTTTTCATTGCCAATTTATTAAATACTATACTACCTACTACCGGTAATTATAATACTACAATATTATCATTATTTTACTGTGGTGCATTTTTATATTATATAGGTAAAGATTTCTTTAAAGGAAAAGGAAAATTACAAAACAATACGAGCCTCCTTTCAAACAATTAATACGAGAGAAGATATTATAAATATATATAATAAGAAAAACTATTATTTTAATAAAAACGGACTGGTACCAGTTGAGCCCCCTTTGTGAACTGGTGAGAGAAATTAATTTATATTTTATATTTTATACACATATTCAACACCATGGAAGATTCTAATGATGCGGAAAACTTGGCAAATGAGAATAACTTCGAATCTAATGAAGATGACATGGAAGAGAGGTTGCTGATGATTTAGATTTATATGATTTTGGTACTT
>VKHH01005938.1:19596-33127 GCA_015144975.1 Epipyxis sp. PR26KG | reverse complement strand
TTCCTTGTTGAATTCTTCTGCCATGAATGAAGCAATTTGGTGACAATGCAGGATGCTCTCACATTTATTTCTGCTCAAATGAAGACTTAGGTTTCTCTTCACAACAGATAATTTTTCCCCGTATGGAGTTGTCTTGATCGCCCAATATGCTGCTCTTGATCCCCCCTTCGCAAATGGTAATGTGCCGCATTTCATCAATATGTGGTCTTTTTCTGGAAAATTTTCGATTACTGCTGCTATCTCAAATTGTTCATTTGCATCGCAAATTGCGTTGCATTTTTTCATTTTGAATCGAAGTGCTTCTTCAATTGGAATGGAAGGCCAGTCGATTGGTCCATCAAAAAGCACCAAATCTTTTGATTCATCAGCAACACTACCGATACTTATACGAGAAGAACTGCTCATACTTGATGATAGATGCAAACCAACAGATCTTGCCGTTACGGTCATCATGGAATCTGCTGTTAGCGGGGTTGTTTGCACATATTCACTACCAACCAATTCATTAAATTTTAATATCATCTTGTCTGTTTGCGATGAAATTTTCCCAAAAAAATAAACAATATTTTTTGTTTTTAAACGTTGAAGAATGTCGTCAGCTTGTAATCCATTGGGATCTCCAAGTGGATAATCATCATGTTGCTCATCATGATAATCATTTCCATGACAAGGAGCGTCTCCGATGTGATACAAAATTCTAGTTGAAGATCTCCATTCCAAAGCTGCTGCGACGTTTAATGCCCCAAATACATCTTCAGGTCCATCACCTCCACCAGTTGCTGGTTGTTTTGCAACGAATTCTCGAAAAGCTTTCAAATCTGTGGTAAATGGTAGTACTGCTAGTCTGTGCTCAAGATCCCCATGGTCTCGATATCCTATGAAAGCAATTCTAAGAGGCAAGTTAGCGTATATGCGACTTAAAGTTTCAACGAATCCTGTGATGTTTTCCTTCGTTGATTTTATATATGGACCCATTGAGCCAGTGCAATCAACTTGAAAAATAATATCAACTGAATTTGCGATTTGAAGCTTATCATCGAGTTCTATAAAACACAAAAAGGTAAAACAATTTGTCATCTTATTCCCTCTATAGTTGAGTATATAAGTTATTAATACCTTGGATAAGTGTTAACCTCTTTTGGCTTAACTTCAAAACTTTTTCTGCACTCTTTAATTTGGTTCTAAGTTTCTCTTTTTTATTCAAATTTTCGCTTACTAATGCGTTTTGTGTGATATTAAATCATCAAGTTTGTTTGAAATATCCTTTAGTTGCAAGCTATTTTCTGATCTTGCGGTTGGATCAAGTAGAATTTCACCACTGCTGACGTTTGTCTCCAAAAATTCCCAATCAAGACATTGAGAGGCGACAAATGATATATCTTTTAATACATCGGACGATTTGCATGCGTTTGTAAATTTTTTGTGATCAATTTTGTTCAATTTTGTCTGAAGATCACTACAGTAAAGATCTGGAAATAATAATGGTAGATCATCCACTATTTCCACGCCCAATTCTTTAAGCGCACATAGGGTGTGATCATTCAATCTATGATAAAGATATAATGTTTATATTTTATAATGAATTATTCTTGATTATTCTTTATTTTGCTGCTTACTTATAGAGCGCACACCATGTTTCTATTGGATCCATCTTCACTTTTCTCAGTTAAATTGACCGGACAGATTGGCAATTCGTTCATAAAATATTAATTGCTGTTTAATTTTTTGAGGTTTATTGCAGAGTGATTTGAAAGTGTAAAACTGAAAAATCTTAAAAGGATGCCCCTAGAGTACCTTTAAAAGATTTCCAGATCTTTGTTACTTACTGGGGATATATTCAGGAGGTAAGTTTATATGTATTATATATAACCCTTCGGTAATGTTAAATCTTGGATATTTTACTCAGTTATAAATAGAAGCATTAAATCTTTTACGGAACAAAAGTATAAATTCGATAGCACAATTTTCCGGTAAGATTTACAATAACAAACCTCTCCATGAACTTTCTTAATATTTAAAATTGGTGTTTAAAATCGATAGTTACAGCATTCTCGCAACGACAATTCACTTACAATTAAGAGGATACATTTAGCTTATATTATTAATTGCAACCTGATGTTACGAACTAATTTCTTCCTATGCTATTTTCGTTTTTTAGATTTTTCAAAAGCGTATTATTGATGATAATCAATGAAACTACGTGACACTCGAAGCAATTGTATTTTAGACTCTCATTTTCTCTTCTTCACTTCGAGAGTTTCAGGGCAAGACAAAATGCATTGCATTTATGAGTATTGAAAAATCGATCAATTCCTTTGCTTCCCAGGTTGGTTTGATCGAATCGAAGAACTTCATGGCAATGAACTGCTGGGTCAGTCAAGATGAATGTTTCTGTTCCACCTTCATACACACCTTGGCAATCTACAACGATTAGCTGCCCGTTAGTAATATGATGAGTCCAATGCGAAAAAGCATGAACAGCATCATGCTGCACTCCGTGCTTTGTCGGATTCGGAGAACACATACCTGAATTATTATTAAATTTTTCAAATTCTCCCGGCAAAGCTACTTCCATATACAAATAAGGTTGTGAAGGTCGATCAAGCATTTGGAGTAATTGCACTTCGCAAAAGGTCACATTTGGACAATTCATTGGCTTAATCTTGTTAAATTTAGTCGATAGAAATGTTGCAGCTTGATGAGAGGTCAAAAATGATTCACAGATACTGATATCACGCTTCTTTTGATCATTTGTAATACTTTCTTTTAAGACTGTTAGGAATTCGTTCTCCTTGGCCCAACTAGCAATTCTCATATCTCCTTTTGCAAATGGTTTTTTGGCACATTTTATTCGTATATCGGTTACTCTGGTGACTTTATTTACCACATTGAAATCGTTAATTGGATTTAAAAGTTCATCGAATGATTTTAAATCATGCATATAGAATTTCCTTGCATTTTCATACGGAATCATGCACCAGTTTGGAGTGGATTTATCGAGAGGGATTGATTTAATCATATCATTGTCACCTATTGTTTTTGAAGACCCTGACAATTTTGAGCTAAAGTGAATGGAAACTGTTCGAATAGTTATGTCCATCATATTTGCTGCATTCAGTGGTGTGGTAATAATGTACTCAAAATTAAGGAGTTTGTTAAATTTTTCAATCATAATGTCTGTATCCTTTGTAATTTTTCCAAAGTAATATATGATGTTCATAGCTTGAAGAGATTTTAATATTACATCAGGTTTTAGTCCTAGAGGGTCTCCATGAGGATAATTCTCTCTTTGTAATGAGTGAAATTCTCTCCCATGGCAAGGGGAATCACCAATATGGTACAAAATACGAGTGGCTGATTGCCAACTAAGAACGACAGCGTTTTGAAGTCCTCCAAGAACATCTTCTGGTTCATCTGTATTAGAAATAGGTTGGACACTTTTTAGCAAATTGATGAATTCAATCATAGATGTCGTAAAATTGAGCTTGATAGAGCGGTTGAAACCATTCTCATGATCTCGATAGCCAACAAATGCTAATCGAATCAATACATTTGGGTAAATTCCGGTAACTTTTTCCACAAATTGCTGAATTTGAGCTTTAACATTTTCAATGTAGGGTGTCATGGATCCTGTGCAATCCATTACGAAAGCAACGTCAAGCGTACTCGATATTATTAGTTGTTGATCAAGTTCTACACAAGGTTAAGGATAAAAAACTATTAATGAACAAATTTCCTTTATTTAATGTCTTACCTTGGATAAGATCATAGCGTTTCTTGATTTTCTGATTCTTGATTAACGTATTGCTTTTTTCATTTAGAGCATTAATTGTGCGGCACTTTATTTTTTCGTCATGAAGCATATCGTTTCTCTTTTTAATTATTTCATCTAATTTAACTTGTGTCGAACTGGAATTATTATATAGTTTTAATTGTTTGATCTCATTCTCTAGTTCATGTACTGCAACCATATTTTCTTCCATTAAATTTCTTGCATTGAATCCATCAAAATCAATATCAGTTAGATTTGCTGTTTGTTTACAGAAAGACAAAAAATTGTCAAAATTTACGTTTGATAACTTTAACCGCATCTCTGTCAAGATAAGATCCGGAAAAAGTAATTGTAAATCCTCAACTGTTTCAACGCCAAGTTCTTGTAAAACGATTCTTATCTCTTCATCAGCCCTTTAATTTAGTAAAAATGAGATTATTCATTATTCGAGTATTGAAAAAGAAAATAAGCAAATTCACTTACCGAAAATGTGTACACCAATCACAAATTCTGTCATAAACCCCATTGTATTCAGTAAATAGTGAAATAGTCGAAATTGATGACATCTTAACGAATACGAAATACTGTTACAGCGAGGGAAATAAAGTGATCTATTGTTGCCAACAAAATTTCAAACCAGTAAAAATGATTAGGATCAGAGATGGAGGAGGTTGATAATAATTCATTGAAAACTTAAACTTTTGTTACAACTGTTCATTTATTTTCACATAAAGATATGCATATCTTGAGAGGACACGGGGAGAAATGGCTAAGATTCAATATATGTAAGAACTGATATAGGAAGTAACAAAATAAGAGAAGTAAGAAATTTCCTTAAATTTAAATTAAGGTACAACACATAAAAGAAAGCAAGTGAGAATGACTAAAAATTAATGAAATCATGGAACGGAGAAAACGGAGAATGATTTTTCAAACTATACTAAGCAAGTTCGAATAGTGCAAGATACTATTCCTATTGAATTGCACTAAAATTGCATTTGAGAACAGGATTAAATCAAAACGGGAAAATGGTTTGAAAAGATCAGAAAAAAATAATTGAAATTGAAATCACCGGTAGCTGCAAGATGGGATCCGGGATCATGTCAACAGGAACTCTTTAAACTTACTTAAATTGCGGAAAACAAAAGTTTGAAGTATAACCATACAGGTACGACAATTGAATAGTCCATAAAATGACTATACATTTTTGTCCCCATAAAAAACACTGACTTCATTGTTGATAAAATCTGATTTGTGATCAGCATCAGAAATGAAAGGATGAATGAGATTTTCATTTTTTGTATCATAATAACTCTTGTTTTGAATGTTTTCATGATCTAAATAATCATAATTAAATATCAAACTTTATCAAAATGTTATAGTGAAGATATTAGATTCCTTACTTGTTTTGTTTGAAAATAATTCTGGTGATAGCTTACATGGTAGGGGCAGCGAGTGATTGATAATATGATTGAAATGAGATGGACGACAAAAATTAAATCCATAGCTTCCAACAATAGAACTTTTTGATTGACGACTGGTTTTGTTAAAGCAAGTCTGTGTACCATTCATGAAACCGTTCTGATCATCACCATCAAAAACATCGTGAGTTCTTTTACGACCATTACCATGTTCGATAACATCATTTGTGGTTTTAAAGATCTTTGCTTTTGCAGGAGAATCGTAATTATTTTTTTCAACAATGATAGGTAAGTGATTTGACTCTACACCAATGAAATCATGATTTTCTTGACTCAACTTGTTTTGATTATGCATTTCATAATAATCATTCAAATTATGATTTTCATCGTTTAAGTCAGACAGTGTGTGTAAATGTTCATCCATATTTTGTGAATGCAATTCAGCGGTTGAAATTCCATCAGTGCTTTTACAAGAATTAGCAAAGAAATCCCATGCTTCTTTATCTATATCATGAAATGGATCATTTTTCATTGTTGTATCATTAGCAGAGTTTGTGGATTCTATACCTGATCGAACGATATCACCTTGGAATTTATTATGGTCATTTAAGTCGAAATTTCCAAAATTTTCGACAAGTTTAACCATTTCCTTTTCACAAGACATATTCAATTTCTGTTCAATACCATGTGAATGTATTTCAGAGCTTGAACCAACCATCTTGCTAAAAGTATGATAGGATGATTCAGAGGCGATTCGAGTTGTCGTCTCAGTTATATCTTGTGAGGGTGGTACCAGACAGAAATTATCATAAGAGGATACAGTCGTCTCTTTGGTAGAACCGTCAAGAATTTGATATGGAATTAATTGGCTTGTATATGATGATGGATCAGAAATATCGATATCCTCATTTGAGTTGAACAAAGACCAATGATTAAAATAATCTTCGAAAATATCACAATTTGTTGTATGGTGTTGATGTGAAACTTCATGATTGCATAAGAGGGGCTCCTTAACTTCGTGAAGATTGTCAATGAGAGGATTGTAATAAGTGATTGTAGTTGGTGGCATCCATGTTGAATAATCGATGAGTTTAATGAATATACAACATATCATACTTAAAAGAGAATTTTGGGAATAATTTTTATCACAACAACTAAAATGGTTAATTTCGACCGTTTGTGGATGTAGCGAGAAGCAATATCGACATTTGTAATCAAGTTTTTCATTCGTTTGCTTGCAAGTCAAACATTGCCAAGAGAGCTGCTGATCTATAATTATTTTTAAAAGTGAAATAGAAAACAGTTAAATTATGATATTTTATGAATTGATTATGGTATTGATTATGTACGAACCTTCAAAATATACTTTTTTATTTTTATTAGCTTTGACCTTAAGACTTTTCAAGGGTTTTACTTCAATAGTTATTGCTATATTTGAATTTGTCCGAGTTTCAATATTTTCTGTTGCTTCATCTTTTTGTTTCTCTGATATTAAACGCTTCAAACGAGCTGCTTTTTCTTTATGACAAGCTCTAGATTTTTCCAATCTACCAACCAATCCATGGATTTTATCATCATTAGAAGTTATATCACTTTTATTTTTAATTGTATCGATCAAGTCAATTAAATTATTCATATATTCAAGCTCATCATTCAAATATATTTTCAATTCGTTAATAGATGACTCAATTTCAACTTGAAGAAGTGGATCTATAACGAAAGTGTCTTCCGGTATGTCTTTAATAGAAGAGATATACTGTCGCAATTTTTCTTTCGCAATTTTCTTTTTTAACAACTTACATACATCGTTCTCTGAATCATAATCTAGCATAGCTTTTAAATTATGAATATTATTTTTCTTTAATCGATTAAACGCATGAAGTGAGACTCCATTCACAAATAAAAGACGTTCAAATTCATCGTCATTGGAATCATTTATTTTGATTATTTTATGATTCACTGTATTGGTTCTATCATATCGATTAGAAACCGCTATAACTATTTCTAATTTGGAATTAGATTGTCTTTGGGGGATCAATTTGTCTAGTGCTTTCTTAAACTTCATCCAAAATATGGGTTTAAGTTGGTTCTGAATAGCATGAGACACATTTGCATCGTTGAATACTGTTGGTAATTGATCAAGCATTTCAATATTGTTTTTAATTAATACATCGTAGACTTCTTTTGGTACATTTTCTCTCTCCATCCACTCACAAATAGCACTGCTATCATCTCTTGCATCTTCAGTAGACATGTTCATCGAGTAAGTTAGCAATTATTACACTACAAAAACATAAAAAGAAATCTAATCACATCAAAGTAACAAAGTAACAATCTGCTTTACATCTTTACATCCGTTGTTACACCATATATTGTATATGCATGAAAATTTCTTGTTGTGGATTAACTGTTAGTTCGACGATAAGATAGAAAATGGTTCGAGTTTCATTCAACAGTATTTTTTAAACTTACTGTATATAAGTCATTCTTTTTCTGGTTTTTGTAACTATACTATTACTCTATTACTAATAATAATTGTTTTGTAGTTTTTGCACCTTTCAAAGGTGAAAACATTACATAATTTAGAGCTTACTTATATTTATGTGGCTGTTGTTGTTCCTCTTGTTGTTTAATAATAATATTATTATTATTAGATTCATTTATAGAGCTTCCAGCCGTGGGTGTCAGCGCCGTCGCCGTCTACATGTCGGCGCGGCGCCGGCGTGACATCCACGTAAATCCCGGTATAAGAAACACCGGTTCCGGTGATACCCCGGTTTTGGGCGTGGCTAAAGCCGCGGCGCTGGAAATGTGGCGCCGCGGCGGTCAATAAAATCCAGCTTTGCTCTATGAAACCGTCATCGCCGGCGCCGCGGCGCCGGCCACGGCTGGAAGCTCTATTTCATTTATTTATCATTATATAGGATAAAAAATCCTGACCGTTTTAAATAAAACTTTTTTCTCCCCTCACACACTCTCTTCTCTCAACTTTATGCATTTATTTGTATAATCTTATAACAGAGTCTTCCAATAATTTACCTCCGAAGTAATTTTGCAGTTTCCTCACCCTATATTGTAGGATTGTGGGAATGATTCATTCATAAAAGATGCAAAAGTTAAGTTTTCTAACTTGCTCATCTTGTCTAGAACGATTGTTTTGATTTGCTAAGTTAATTCCTATTCATTCATTCCATTCAAAGATCCTGGAAATGCGTATTATATATATCAAAATAAAAGACACAATTGAACTTTTTTGAATTTGTAAAAATAAATAATGTGGTAGATCTAAGTTTCAAACAACGAATTTAAATGTGAGTATAAATGAATGAATGAACCGATTAATGTTATGTCATTGAAAGCTCGCCTTGCTTATGTAACACCATAACTAACACTTTGAATCATTGAAACAGACTCAGTTTAACAATGAACACACAATGATAATTTTACAATTTCCCATATGTTGCATTCCATATTTTAATGATAGGGATGAATTTCATGTTTTAACGATTAACAAATAACAAGATAATCAAGGCAGTTTCACATTGAATTTAGTGAACATAACCCATTAAATTCTCATTATACTATTGGATTATTCTTACACCGATATAACTTAATGCTGTGTTTTATTAAGATAATCGGAAGGATATGATGTAATTTATTACATCAATGCAAAATATAATAATAAAATAATCTAGCTAATTTAGATTTGCGTTAGCAATATATAAATAATCTCGATCTAACTTACATTCTCCACATAGTATCTGCAATTTGCATCTTCATTTTACTTATGGTACATTATTATTATAATCATTTAATTTTCGATAAATTAATGGTGCTAGGTATGATATGAATAAGCAAACTACAACAAATCTAGTATAATATTATTTCGCGTATATTGAATCAATAGCTAATAGTGATCACAAAATAATTAATTACAATTAATATTATTGAAGAATTGATTTGGTACCAGGGGGTAACATATCTTCATGCAAATGATTAGGACCTGGAAATATTCTTAACTTTCTCGCAATAGATTTGCGCAATTTATTCTTAGCCAACATACCAAGAACAGCTTTTCTCATCACCTAAAGCATACATAGTTTGTACAATAAATTAACCACACGTCAATATATAAAATAAATTACTACACCTCTTCGGGCTTCTTTTGAAGTTGCTCGAATACGCTACGTTGCTTTAATCCTCCAACATAGCCAGTATGCCAAGTATACAACTTATCTTGCTTTTTATTCCCGGTAAACTTAATTTGTGAAGCATTTATAACAACAACATAGTCTCCACAATCGTAATTTGGAGAAAACGTAGGCTTATGTTTACCCTTTAAAATGTGTACAATTTGACTCGCCAATCGACCAACTATTTGATCCTTCGCGTCTGTCATAATAGAACAAAGAAATTCATAGTTATGTATAGTAATACAAAATACTATTATCAAAAATTTACCGATAAGGTGCCATAAAGGTTGACTAAAACGCGAATTCATAGAGTTTACTGATCTTAAAAAAGAAAAAAGTCCTCGCGAAAATAAAGGTGCTGTTATTGAGAAATGTTATTCAATTGTCTAATGACCAATGATTAAAATAACAATGGTATTTCCGATTTCTATTATACTTATTGTTATTTTTATGTGTGTATTCATTTTATTCATTCATTCATTCACTTATCTGTAAATAGTTTTTTCTTGCTAATGGAAGTCTTTATCTATTAATAACAATAATGTGCTATATTAACATTGTTAACATTGTTAACTCATAATACTACTCATTTACAAAAAATACATGCGTGGCAGTACCGGTAGACTTTTTTATCATATCGATATCATCAGTAGAAAATTCAATATAGTCATAAAACAACTTGTAATTTCGATTGTGATTTGATTTGGATTACACTTGAATGATGCAATCTTTCCTTTTTTTCTTGATACCTTTATTTCTTATGGTTAACTCGTTTCAAGTAAGCCCTTTCAGTCGGACAAGTCAACTTAGCTTAAAATTACACCATTTATATCCATTAACCGCTCTAATTGAACTACAACCAGGAGAATTCGAAGATAAAGTTATTAAATCATCTGTACCTGTTATTGTTGATTTCTATGCAAATTGGTGTGGTCCTTGCAAAGTAAGATATATATTGATATATTGTATATAGTATACTTAATACTTTAGTAACTATAATCTTGTATTTCATTTCTGCATTGTATAATTTTGTATATGTATTGTGTTTCTGACTGTGTAGTTGATGGGTCCATTATTCCAGCAATTAGCCGACGATTATGCACCGGAAGTTGTCAGTTTTGTGAAAGTAGATACAGATGTCCACGAAGATACAGTCGATAAATATAACATTCAAGGATT
Organism: Epipyxis sp. PR26KG; assembly: GCA_015144975.1. Lineage (NCBI taxonomy): Eukaryota > Chrysophyceae > Chromulinales > Dinobryaceae > Epipyxis > Epipyxis sp. PR26KG. The sequence continues at coordinate 22,562 of VKHH01005938.1, read as the reverse complement.
GCCATTATTTGGTTTATTTGTTGGTGGTGAAATGATATCTTCTCATTCTGGTGCATTAGGAAAAGAATTACTCCGTGAGTTCATTAAGAAAAACTTAAAGAATAGTAATATTAATATATAAAGAACTGATCTAAATACGAAAGATAGTGGATTAAATAGTAACTATTCTCGTATCATGCAGGAAATTTATATTTTATATGATTTTGTATATATTTAAATAGTTTATGGGCACCTAACCCTTATGAAGTGATGGTGTTCTATTTTTGAAAGAAAATACTTTTTGTTAATAATCTCTATTATTTTATTAGTTCTTTTGCTCTTTTACAAATATCTTCTACGTTTTATGCTTTGAAATTGTGATTTTTTCTTTTTTTCTGAAAGGCTTATCAATTGTAACAAATATCATCGACAAAATGAACAAAGAATTTCCGTATTCTTTGTATGTCACATAAAGTATTATTTAATTGGCTTACCACTTCGCAGTGCTCAAAACCCATTGAAATTACATTTTATATGCAATAGGATTAGGAAATGGTCAGCATTACATTGTTGAAGTAGTACCATTATTCATCTTAATGAACACTAAAACGTTGGTAATGTATCGACCCAGGGTAGTTCTCTATTTGAGTGATGATACCATTGTAAACACATAAATTTTTGAAAATGATTTGAATTAATTGTTCATAATAGTTTTGATCGTATAGTGTAATAAGAAAAGCATAGTTAAACGAATACAACCATCAATCACACTTAACTGAAAAACACAAACACCATATTCTGGTATTGTTAAATCTTTTGAATAATCTCATAGTTACTATAATAAATTCATTTGATTGGCTGGAGTAATTTAAATGAATAATATGATAGAACTTCACTGAAAGCTTTTGAAAATGTAATCCAGATAAATATTGTAAGAAAATATTAACAAAAACGTTATACCAGGTAATTTTTTTATATTGTGACACGTTAACATTTAATACATAACAAAATTATTATAGCAGTAATTAATATTATACCAATTCAAAATTATCAAAATATTTGTCATTCAAAAATGATGAATAAAAAACATATTCTTATTATGATTTTATTATTATGAACATATTCATTTTCACATTGATAAATTCTTAGCTCATTAATGCAACCATTTGCTGTTTTTTAACAACCAAAAATTAATTATCTGTCAAAAATTTAAATAATATACAGTATAATATTTGCAGATATATGATAGATGGTATATGATCATCTAAACAGTGTATGTCTTTTCCAAATATTTGATTATTTCAGCTGATTCAAACATTTCAATACCAGTATTTGGATCAGATATGTAAGGTACTTGAAAAACGCCTGTTTTCTTTGCTAATTTATCCCTAATGAACATAAACGAAATATATCATCATTAAAAACTCTTAGTCATTCATTAATTCATCACATAATAAAGGTCAGATCAGATATTTAATAGTATAAACTAATAGAGTGATACTCGCAAATAGTATCACAACAGTAAGATTTCTTTTTATTGATTTAACATTATAAAAGACATTTTTTGGATGGTTATGTTATTCATATTTGGTGTACAAGTGATGGTAATATAATACTATACAGCACCTATTTAAGGATCCATTTCCACAATTTATTAAAATATGTGCAAGTCCTAATTCACTCATTTTATCTCGGACAGCTTTCACATATGAGATACCTTCCCAACCATAAATTGTAATTGGCTTTAATTTTGTAACATCTGGTCTTGCATTTGCTTGGATTTTAGAGCCTTTCCCACCTTTGAATAATCCACCAAGACCTCCTCCTTTTCCTTTTAACGACCCTGGAATTGCTGATTCTCCAGGTCCATATGTGTTAAATAGATGTTTTATTATTTCTTCACTACCAAAGAGTTGTGGTCTAAATACAATAATTATAGTGAGAGACTTCTTTAGTATAATATTGGAACTAGATAGCTGACTGGATAAATAAATCACTAACCTGTACATTTTTGGATTTATATCAACCATGAATGGAACTTCCCGATTTCCAAAAGTAATAGTCGCTTGTAGATCAGAGTAGCCATATAATGCACCTAATTGATTTCATGATATTTTAGAAGCTTTGAATAATATAAGCTATGATGTTTAACCACGTAAAGGGTTACCTGGACAAGGTCGATACTCTATAGTAAGATCCAACATCGAGCAAGCTTCGCGTACTTTTTTGCATTCATCAGAACCTTCAGATTCGTAAATTACGATTGGTTTGGTTTGCTTTGTGTATGATGCAATATTCGGAATAACATTAATTCCACCGCCATTGCTTTGTTTTTTGGGGACTGGAACAACAAAATCTTTTGGTCTTGATATTGGTTTTAGAGCTTTGGTAATAATCATGCCTGTTTTTGGCGCACAAGATTCATCTCCCACATTGTATGAGCCTGATTTGGATTCTTGCGATTGGAACGAGCCAATGTCCTTATTTCTACTCACAACAAATGGTTTTGTGTCTATTTTTACAGTTGGTAGAACTTCTTTTGTATCAGCATATTCTTGGTAGATTCCAGGAAATATTATATTTTTTAACAATCTTCCCACTTCTTTCTTCTCGCCCTTTTTAAAATAGTTATACCATAATCTTGTATTGGTAAGTTGATATGTATTACCATAATTGTTTCCGATGAAGCTCAGCACACTATTACTATTTAAAACTGTTATAAGCAGAGCAATTCCTACTGGTGACATAGTCAAAATTCGATTATTTATTATATCAATTGTTGTACTGTATATGCATAAAATGGAGTAGAGAATGAAATGAAGGGTATAATACTCAGAAAGATGATAATAATTAACAACGTTACAAAGTTGTTTGGATTTGCTTTTTGAGAAAGTGGAAAACGGAATGATGGCATAAAGATGACGTCATAAACGTTAAACATCAACGAAAATAACATATTAACATTAACATCAAGCATTGCCCAAGAA
>VKHH01005937.1:25387-38676 GCA_015144975.1 Epipyxis sp. PR26KG | reverse complement strand
TAAATAGACAAAAGTTGACACTTTTCTGGTAGCTGAAGAGTTTTGTTATTTACTAACTTTTAATAAATCCAAGAGAATGTATGAATGTATGAAATGTTCTCATCTCACAATTTATTAATTAATTAATAGCTTGATAATTGCGTAACAAATAACAAATACTGTGTTAATTGAAATATGAACATTAGTTCTTTCATGTTTATATTTGAATAATAACAATATTAATTTTATGGATTTGCTGGCTCATGCAGTCGAGTTGATTGGTGATACAAAGCCATCAGCATCCAACCCTGACAACGATCAAGAGCATGGAAAGTTGCAGCTACAGCACTCAAATATCGTGGTTTATTCTGATGATTATATAAAAAGTAGTTCTCTATTTCAAATTGATTTAAATTATAATTCCGGTGAAGAAACAACAGCATCATTGTCGTCAACTTCAACAGATGATGATTCTAAATCAATAAGCACAACAACTCCAAACCAAATAAAAGCGATTGATATTGAAAATAATTTATGTAATTCAAGTCATTTCTCAGTTCATTTAAGCAAGATCATTGCCGATAATCCCGACAGACAAAATTTAAGTGCGAAAGAATTAATTCCGTCATTAAATCCTGTGAGGTCTTTACGTGTGATGAATGTAAAGCGACGAAAATATCATATGAAAACTGTTTCTGGTAATGATGAGAACGAGATTAGTGCTGAAGTAGATAAGAGTCATGATAATGTGAAGCACAAGAAAGTTCGATCAAGTTCAGCATCCCCTTTTCCTGTTGGTTTTGACACTCGATTATATGATTATCCCAATTTAATTGATCAATCACAGCCATTGGCGTTATTTCCAGCAAAATTTGCTTATTATTTGAATGGTGGTGATATTGATAATTTGGCTAATCTCGTTCGCCACAGATGCCATCCCAATATGACTTTGCGAATGGCCAGAAATGCAAACTATAAAATTTATGGTCGAGAGCAGTTTATTAAATATTTTGATCACATAATATCATTTCTTCCTGATTGGATTATGTCTATGAAAACTCCAGAACTTATTGGTAATACTATTGTTATGAATTGCTCCTCGAAATATACCGAATCTCTCACTCAATTGGAGTTAATGGCTAGATGTGTTGGTAATGAACAACTATCATCTCCCTGTTTGATTGATGATGCGTATAAGTCCCTCCATGGATCTGAAAAGCAGTTCTACGAAGTGATGGCAAACCAGAAATTGACTTTGACATTTAGTCATGACCATTTAATTTCTAGTTTTTATATGGAAGCTAACTTCAGTTTAAAGCTTTTAGAAGACCAATTGTCGTTACTTACACTATCTGAAGATGAGAAAATAAGTTAATCAAATTAAAATACGAAATATACCATTATTCATTATTCAAATCAATCAATTGATTGTTTGCGAAACAGAAATAACAATAATAATGAATACTTTTCAACTTCAGAATTTTACACATTTATTTGAACTATTCCAATGTTGGGTGATATATTTCAATTGTAAGTAGTGATGCTGTGAAAAAGTTGTTAAATAATGTTTAAAGATTTCATGTTTGTGATTTAAAATCTATTCTATTGTATTTGTTAACACACAATTAATGCCTACTGAATAACTGAAACCTCATCGATGGTATAAATATACCGTACCTCAATAGATAGTAACAAAGTAATTTCTAAATAAGAATGGTTTTGCGAATCAAACACAAGTTTTAAAAAATCCCAGAGCGCAACAATACAGTTTATAGGCACATAAAAATAAAACTGTCAATACTGGAATATTTAGACAATCCCATTTTAGAAATTAATTCGTCTTTAAGATTTGAAAATAATATTGAGCAAAGTAAACCATCAACAAATTAATATACATAATTAAACCATTAATAATTACAGTATACCATTAATTAATATGCATATACTAATATACATTCTGCTGTTAAATCAAAAGAATCTTTTTATATGGAATTGTACCGTTTTTGCCAATATTATTATGTCCGTTGAAAACTTCAAATATTGCAAATTTTTGAAGATGGTTGAACTTTTACTAATCTAGCTGTTGGAATATTCAATATTTTCTGAAACAATGTCTATTTCGTGTCTTTTATCGATTTAAACATCCAGACAGCAGCATAACAATCAACGTATTACTACCTTACCCCCCCGAACAAGAAGTAATATCGGTTTGTCCCTAATGTAATAAATATGTTAGCCTGTTTTTGAGAATTTTCTCTATACATTTCAATATTAGAATTTCTCTGAGCATATTTGAGCATATTTGGTTTAATTAGAATATATATTAGAATTTTTTGAATGATTGGTAGAATATGCTAGTGATAAAATAAAAATGCCAACAAAATATTCCATAAATCATAATCAATACAATAGAACAATAAAAAATGGAATTTAAGGAGGATATAACTCTATTTGCTCCATTAATCTAATTCATTCATTCATTCACTCTTCCAAAAAACAAATAACTCTTTAAATTGTATGTATGAATGAATTTTCATTAATTTATCAAATTGATGTCATTCATTCATTTATTTGATTTACCAAAAATAAATAGAATTTAATGAGAAATTTTGACATATTTGATAATAAGCTAAGAATTTATTTTAGCATATTTGATATTTGTAGCATATGAGCATATATGAATGGAATATAATGTTGACGTTTCTTAACGTCAAATCGATGAAAGACCTTCATCAGTTAACATATGGGAGAAACCGAGTGTTAAAGATTTCAATTTAGTTAAATTATTTGAAAAAGTCTGTAAATCTGAATCTTTTATGTAATATTGATGATTGAAGTTAAGCGTATCCAATTTAATCATCTCGAAGTAATTGGCTCACATTTCCTGATTATTTGAAAGGGGGCAAGTACCGGTACCCTCGAAATATACCATATATATATACCATAACTTTATACCCCCCGGTACGGGGTATATATATATTTTTTACTTTTACATTATTATTTATATTTAAACAAACTACAGTACTGAAACTAAAGTTACTGTATTATGCAATAATGCAATAATATTACTGTAGCTTATTGTGTACCTGTGTACCATATTAGATATTTAGATATCTTGACTTCTTCAATGTTGGTTTCGATCATTTATTTATCGATATTTTTAGTTTTGTTCAATTATTATAACTTTTCATTATATGTATCTTTAATTTTAACTTACTCATTCTCATATATTGTAACTACTTATCAATCTCGTCATGACGGAAATATTTCGAAATATTTCCAAAAACTAAAAATTTGGAAAAAAATTGTTGACTACTTTGACGGAAAGGTCACCCTTGAAGAAGAATTAAATCATGAACAGTTGTATATATTTTGTTGCTTCCCGCATGGTGCGACATCGGCAAATCATTTACTAACCATGACAAATGGTTCTAACTTTCTAACTAAACATTATAAAGGGGAGAGAAGAGATCTTGCCGCTAGTATATTATTTTTGATTCCATTTTTCAAAGAGGTTTATATATCTAATATCTACCGTATATTTCAAAGCGATATTTCATTTATAAATTGATATTAAATGTACAGATGCTATTATATCTCGGATGTGTTGATGCTAGTAATGCAACAGCGAATTATAACCTGAAGAAAAGTAAGCCTTTATTTTGAGATCATATTGCGAATACTTCAGTAAATTAACATGTTGCTTATATTATTTTATTTTTTTAACTAAGAGCGATCGATATTGATATTTGTTGGAGGTGAGAAAGAGCAGCTAATGACAGAAAGTCATTCTCATAAAATCTTTGTCAAGTCAAGAAAAGGATTTGTCAAGTTAGCTCTCAAGTATGGTGCTCATCTGGTTCCGATGGTACCATCTATTGTTTGATTGTTTACAGTAATAAGTTCTATGATCGTTTTTCAATTTAATAATATATTATTATTACAGTACACATTTGGAGAAAATGAGGTCTACACGTCATCTAAATTTTTGATCGGTACTATATATAATAAATTATCTTTTATCGATATTATTCCTATTTCTAAGTAACAATCATTCATTTTTCTGGCAACTTATATTACTGTATTTTAATAGGTTTTCGAAAATGGTTACAAACTAACTTTCAATTAGGTATATGTATGCCTGTAATAGATAGTGGTATTATATTATTTCTATTATTATTGTTTGCGCTATTTAGGCATACCAATTTGTTGGGGAAGATGGGGAACATTGATTCCAAATAAAGTACCACTTCACATGGAGGTAGAGTAACTCATAATACCACATACAGTAACTTACGATGGATTTTTAATTACAGTAAAATATGAGCGAATAGTGTGATACTTTTATTAACTACAATCAATACTTTTATTTTTGTGATTTTCAATTCATTTATTATTATTGCTTGTCTTTGTTTATGTAATTATCTTCATTTCAACTGCTGCTATTATATTATGTTGTGTTATGTAAGGTTGGCAAACCCATCAAAGTCGAGAAAGTTCAGAATTCGTCTGAAATAAATCAATCGGACATCGACAAGATACATGATCATTTTGTGGAAGAAATAAAGCGCTTGTTTGATCGCACGAAAGAGAAGAATGGATATAAAGATGCAATCTTACAAGTTTATTAAGCATTTAATTAATACATTAAAATGAGCAATAATCTTTTGTCTCTTCTCTACCGTGTTAAGTAAATTAATTTAATCGTGTTATTCAATCAGGAATCGTGTCGCTTAATTGAGGGAATAACAATATACCGTACTGGTTATTTAATTCATGCTTGTTTATATCTCGCATCTATCCAACACTCAGCACCGTCATGAATATCTACATCACACAACGTCAAACAATATCCATCGGAAATGACCTAAACACGAATAAATGAAATTGTGAATATCATCATAGTTAAATACCATACAAAACACAAATTTGAAATAATTATTTTATGAATATATTTATAAAAAAGCATAATCATGAATAATCTAAGAATTGGAATTCTTTTTGTTCATCAGTGGCCTCAGGAGCAAAGTCAACAATAATACTGTTGAATAGTATTTGATTAGATTATCTGAAATCATCATTTGAACAATTTTTAAGAACCTTCGCAAAGTTTTCCATCAAATGTTATAAAATAATTAACGTGTTTGATACAAAATATATTTACTGTAGTTATGGCAAAACTTCGAACAGTTTAAAACCAGATTAGCAGTCAATATCACGTATAATTCGGATAAGTCAACCAAATCGCCTTAATAAAGAAGAATAAGAGAATGAAATAAGCCAAATTATCAGAAATTATTATTATCATTATTATTGATATTGGTTTTGGAGAATTTGTGCTGAAGTAGTTCATCAGTGGCCTCAGGAGCAAAGTCAACAATCATAATGTTGAATAGTATTTGATTAGATTATCTGAAATCATCATTTGAACTACTTTCAATCAAAGAACATCAATGCTATCAATGCAGTTATGTGCTAATACCAGAGGTTATTATTGAGCACGAGTACAATATTTCGATTAGATTAAAAAACGTGAAATCAGTATGATTATATTACCCAAATATCACATCAAATAATGTATGCATACCTTGTATTAAGTAATTGATAAGATCTGAGATCAATCAAAACTTCATCAAATCAATTCATATCTGTCAAGTGCCAAGCGTGCTATGACTAGCATCGAGGCGATTATTGTCAAAATTCTAAAGATAGAAGGATGTGGATCTCAGACGATGAAACAAGTTCCGAAAATACTTCGAAATTGATCCCAGAGAAAGATTCATCATTCTCACTATTACCATAACTATTGTTTTGAATGTTCCGATCTTTGCAAATGCGAACCACATTATCCCAAGCTAGATTTACGTGTTTTTCTTGTACACTTTTGTCAATAATATTGAATAAAAGAAGATTGAAGTATGCTTTGAACGAGCTTTCGCTAATTGAAACTGCAAGATTATCATTATTATTCAACCCAACAATCGCTTTGAACAAATCTGAGTCCCATAACAGGATAAGTTACAGTAAGTCGATACAATTTATGGATAAGAATAATAGAAAAAGCAGAACCTACATTTCTTCTTAATGTAATCAGATGTTTTCAAAGAGAATATATTCATCATTTCTACAAACTTAACGAAAGTAATTCCTGCCTCAGGTTTAGGTTGAAGATTTTCTTCCAAAGTATCATCGTGATTTGATATCCCTGACAGTGATGCCTCAAAGCTTGCCATCTCATGCCTGTGCGAACAAGAAAACACGGTTAATGCGTTAATGCTAATCACTATGAAAAATTATCAAACTTACTTTATGATTAAGACAATTATGGGATGGAATAAAAATAGAGAATCGACTGTTCTCATTCTCATCCTTCCATCTTCGTCACAAATTTCTTCGAACTTTTGGAGAAGACCTTCCAAATCTATTCTAGTAAAATTTGTGGAGGATTGAAGGTTTTTATAATTTGGAGGAGGAATATGACCATTTTTACCCACATATGGCTTGCGAATGCAATTAAACATTTTAACTTTTAATACTCAATATACAAGCACATCAGCACATCAAGTACATAAAGTACTCCCACACTCTCAACTTTTAACTCACCAAAGACTTCAGTAACTTTAAAGTTAACCAGTATTTTTAAAGGATTATTGTCATTATCGGTTATATATATTTAAAAGTGGTTTTTTATTATTATATGGCATTCGAATTTTCTTTTTTTTCTTTTTTATAAAATCGTATGCCGCCGCCGGCGGGTATCGGGTATACCGGCAACAAGAACGGGCTGCTGTTGTTAATGTATCCGTGTGTATGCGAAAACTTTAGTATCCAACAAAACTTCCTAAATAAGTAAATAAGTGAATATCCATATTAGGCATGAACACATACTGTAAATTGGTTTTGACTAAATAGTGTTTAATTGATCAAAGAGCTATTAATTAATTATTAGTATCTTAGTATAACTAATACGCTAATACCACTTTACAGATTACAGAAGCACAGAAGCAACCATCATTCAGTGATTTGTAAAAGAAATGGGGAGATTAGTGCAATTAGAAGTTGAAAATTTTAAGAGTTATGCTGGAAAGCATCTTGTTGGCCCTTTTGTGAATTTTACCTGCATTGTTGGACCAAATGGTAGTGGAAAATCCAATATGATGGATGCAATCAGGTTATTGCCGCTTTATTTCGTCTAAAATCTTCTTTACATTATTTAATATTTTCTTATTGATTAGTTTTGTACTTGGAGTTCAATCTAAACACTTGCGTTCAAATCAATTGAAATCATTGTTATACCGGAAAAATATCGATTCAACTCCAGCCAAGAAAGCTAGTGTCAAACTAGTATATGAAACGTCTAATCAAGAGATTGAGGGCTATGATGATGGTTCTGAGATAGAGTTCATGCGAAGTATTTCTTCTGCCGGTGTTAGTACATATCGAATAGATAACAGAGAGTGCACATATGAAAAATACGAATCAATTTTACAGCAAATCGGAGTGTTAGTAAAAACCAGAAATTTTTTAGTATTTCAAGGTAATAAATATTGCAAACTGTGATGCAATTTTTTGGTTGATTTTTATTTTTACTTTTGATTTGTTGTTGAATTCTAAAGTGTTCGAGTATTGTTCTTTGCTGCATCATTGCATTCCTTACGATTCCTAATTGATTTGAAAATATTGCAGGTGATATTGAATCGGTTGCATCAAAATCTCCACAAGACTTAACAAAACTTATTGAGCAAATAAGTGGTTCTGAACAGTATGCTGAAGAATACTCTGAGTTGTTGAGAAAACGAGAAAGTTCTGAAGAAAATACACTATTTGCAATGCAAAAGAGAAAAATATTCGCAACTCAATGCAAAGAAGTGAAAAGTCAGAAAGAAGAAGCTGAGTTTTATCAATCGAAACAAAATGAAATGAATGACTTGAAAACGGAAAGTGTTTTGTTTCAATTATTTCGCATATTATCCGAGAAGGACGACCATCAAAAGATTGTTGATAAGATCAAAAGTGAATTAGCTGCTGTCAAAGGTTGCTTATAATAAATAATATATTTTTAAGTTCAGTATTCGTGTATTATGTATTCAGTACCACTGTGTCTTTAAATAATGACATGTAATTTTATGAAACTGAAACTGTACATAGGACTTGAATCAGAACTTGAAGATGATATGCTTACTGAGAAGAAAGATCTTGCGAAGATCAGCAAACAATTAGCTACTGCAGAAAAAGAGAGAGCAGTTAAAGCGAAACAATTAGATCAGTTAAGTCCTAAGCTCGCTGAGATTAGAGCAAAAATTAAAAGTGTACAAAAACGAATTGTTGATTTAACAAAAAATGAAGCAACTACACAAAGCAATTTGTCCCAACAGCAACAGACTATCAATGACTTAACGAATGATATTGAGGAGCTGCAAAGTACTGAAATCGAATTAAAAGAGAAGCTGGAGTCTGCGAAAGAAGACAGCGGAATGAAAATGAGTCATGAGAGAATGCAGGAGTACACAAGATTGAGAGAGCAGGTCGCTGCAAGGACAACTGCTGATCATTCCAACTCATTGACATTGGAATCAGATGTTAAAAGCAAACAGCAGCAGCTTCAACGGATGGAAAATCAAATTGAGTCTTTGCAGCGAGAGATGGTTGCAGGGGATAAAATGGTTGAAGAATACACCGAAAGAATTCAGAAGTTGCAAGGTGGCGTTCAATCATTGAATCGAGAAAGAGATGGTTTAATAGAGGTAGGATGATATTAATTATTAGAAACTCATCAAACTTCATTTTAATTTTAATTTTAAAGAAACGAGATAAAACTGGTGATGAGATGCGAGACGGTTCCGCGGAGTTGAGTCAGATTACAATTGAGTTGGAAGCTGTGAGTGAGAAGCTTCGCAATGTCGGGGATGATCGCAGAAGATCGAAACACGAAGAAAAAATGAACGAAGCTCTTGAAACCATGCAAAGAATTTACAAAGGCAATTTATCATATATTATTTTATTTAGTTTATTAAGTTATTTTTTTCCTCATGTTCCAATGTCCGGACCAATTAATTTCAGATTGATTTGTGTGTGTTTAGGTGTGTATGGTAAACTAGTTGATCTTTGTCGTCCAATACAGAAGAAGTATTCTGTTGCTGTTGCTACTGCTGCTGGAAAGCAAATGGATGCCATTGTGGTTGACTCTAAAGCAACTGCCACCGAATGCATACGCTATCTGAAAGACCAACGAGTTGGCACATGTTTATTTCTTCCGCTTGACAATTTGTCCATTAAGCCTATTCCAGAGCGATTGCGTGCTTTAGTTGGCAATAATAATAGTTATCGAATGTGCACTGATCTCATTGAATGCGAAGAACGGTTTAAGTCGGCAGTTTCTTATGCGGTTGGATCAACTCTGGTTTGTGATACTCTAGAGGAAGCGCAAGACTTATGTTTCAACAAGAATGAACGTGTAACAGTCGTCACATTAAGAGGACATACAATCAACAAGTCAGGAGCTATGACAGGCGGGTACTCTGCGGGTAATCAGTCTGGTCATCAAGATCGCTGGGAAGAAAAAGATGTTCAAAAGTTGAGACAAACAAAGCAAAATCTTGAGGATAAATTACATTCTTTAAATCAAAAGTTGCCGACTCGTCAAACTATGATTGACATTCAAACGCAAACAAAAACGATTGAAACAAAAATACAGTTCACTGAAGCGGATCTGATAGTCTGTAGAGAGAAGCTGGAAGGTTTGAATAAGCAGAAATGGGCACGTGATGGAACCATGGACAAATGTATATTTGAAATGAATGCTTTGAAAGCTGACATTCAAACCGTTCAAAACAAGCTAAACACTCTTCAGAGTAAAACAAGAGAAATTGAAAATGACATATTCGCTTCTTTTTCAACCGAGATTGGGATTGAGAATATTCGAGAAGTGGAAGGAAATTATCAGAAGAATCATGAGGATTTATTGGCGAAGTGTAATGCTGTTGCGAAACAAATATCATCCCTTTCAGCGAGTTTGGATTATGAAAAGAAAAGGAACTTTATCGGTAAGGTTTTGTTGGCATATCATGTTTCTGAAACTACTACTGATTTGTTTGATTGCGCATATTCATCATAGCAAATATGTTATAAATAACGTTTAAGTTATCATATAAAAACAAATAATGTACTATGCAAGGTGCCCTCACACGCGTAACAAATCAATTGAATGAAGCAAGAAACGAGCTGTCTGATTTGGAACGAGAGGAGACAAGTTGCATTGAAAAAGAATCGAATGCCAAAGAAGGTGTGAGCAAAGCTAATGCAAAAGTCGCCGAATTGAATTCAACCAAAGAGGCAGTAGTGACAGCGATGAAACAATATCATAGTCGTCGCTTAGAAATTCAAAGTGACAAGGAGAGCTTGTCCAAGAAATTAGCTGGCGAGGAAATACTCATTGAACGAGGTCGTGCTCAACTGCATGAAATCATTCAAAATGCTCAAGTGGATAAGATCTCGTTACCAACAGTTGACCCAAATGACAGCTCGACAGGATTCACCAATGATCTTAATAGTAGTAATGGAGATGAGAGTAGTAGCTTGCCCACTGTGGACGATGAGTTGCAATGGTCTGGAGCACAAGTTGAGAAGAAGAAGAAAGGCAGTAAATCTGGCACTAGTCGCCAATCAAAGCAAGGAATGGACAGTGAAAGTAGCCATGACGAAGATAGCAGTGACCAGGCGACTAGTTCTAATAGAGACAGCGCAAAACAAACTCAATCCACTCATTTCAGTCAAGGAGACAATCCCGTTGTTGTGAGGTACGGCACTGAACCATCGCGATATGATATGATATTGAATGATTTACATTTATTCCTCCACCTACTATCCCACGTTCATTTCGATTGACCCGTCATTTTTTCACTCATATTCTTATCCAATCATAGTGATTTTCAAAGAGCCGCTCGAATTGATTTATCATCAATGAGGAGATACACGAGTAAGTTGATTGATCATATTCTCCTTCTTTATAATAAATAAGTTACTTTATTTGTATCATTTTCATAGACTTGAGCAAGCTGAAATTGGACGAGAGACAAGCTGAGTTATCGAAACAGATTGAGGATATTATCGCAGAACTTGAGACCATTCAGGTGGATAAACTATCGATTTTATCATGCATCATGTGTTGTATTGACCTGACTTCATTTGACCTTAACTCCCACTCCTCACCTTCTCTCTATTCTTCACATTAGCCAAATATGCATGCTCTTGAGAGGTATGAAGGAGTCACTGAAAAGCTACGTGAGTGTAGTGATGAACTAGAGCAAGCCAAGGATGTGTCCAAGAATATAACATTACGATTCGAAGAAGTCAAAAAGAACAGAGAATCGCTATTTCAGGTATGATATGATATGAGACACGATACATCGCTTATGGCACAGCACTGCATTTCAAAGCAGATTCACGCCATTATTATGATAATTGTTTGTGTTGTTTTTCAGGATTGCTACAATCACATTTCTCGCTCGCTAGGATTGATCTACAGAGATTTGACTCGCAGCTCGAAGCATCCTCTCGGTGATATCATATCCCTTGTCTAATTATAATGATAATAATAATAATCTGCTTCAGATTTGTGCCGTTTTGTTATTATTTCATATTCCAAATGGACATATTTCTTATTTTTTAATAATGTTGAAGCATCTGTCAATGATGGAAATGATGAAATTAAGATTCATAATAATTTGTATGAAATGATGAATAGGAGGAAATGCGTATCTAACTCTGGACAACACGGAAGAACCATACCTGGCAGGAGTGAGATTTACAGCGATGCCCCCAATGAAGAGATTTCGGTTAGAGTCAACTCTACATGATTCATCATTCTATCATATTATCTTATAATAATTATCATCAGGGACATGGACCAGCTCTCAGGCGGTGAGAAAACAATGGCTGCTTTAGCCTTGTTGTTCAGCATTCATAGGTATTATTGGTATTAATTAATTATTCATGTCATGTTGTGTCATGCTAGTGCCATATCTTTACATCATGTCGTGTTATGCCGTGTTTCTTGTGTCTTATTTGATTATTATCATTGTTATTTGATAGCTTTCGCCAAGCACCTTTCTTCGTGTTGGATGAAGTTGATGCGGCATTGGACAATGTGAATGTTAAGAAGGTAAGGATTATTATTATATTAACGATTAAGATTAGGTTTGAGTTATTCGACACATCTTTGTTATTCTACCTCATGTGGGTGGTGGGTCATGTGTAAGCATGATGGGGTCAGTGGTGGTCGTGAGATATGTCATTATGTGTATCATTATTTTGTGTTTATTTTGTTTTGATTAGATTTGCAATTATATCAAACAGCGGTCATCTGAATTTCAATGCATCGTTATTTCTCTGAAAGACATGTTCTTCCAGCATGCGGACTGTCTGGTCGGAATATGCAAGGACATTGACAGGTTAGAATCGATTATTATGAATATTATTATGGCATTATCTCAACACTCGTCTTGACCTTGGCTAGAATGAAACCTCTACTCGTCCATATCATTGTAACCAATTCGATGATAATTAATTAATTCGATCATTTTATTATAATGTACAATAATTATGATAATCAGCCAATCGTCGCAAGTGTTGACCCTTGATCTTCGCCGTTATGTCAATAATGCTGATAATGAACAGAATGAGGGTGAGTCAGTTTCAGTGGTTCCATCGCAATCGCTGTCAAATCCAGGCACTGTCACCAGTCGCAAATCGAATGCTTCTAAATCACCTTCCCATGCCTCGTCTGCAGTGAGAAACATATCAGGCATCACTCCTATCACCACGGGACTGGACAGGAATGACAAGGGGAGAAAGGGGGACAGGGGTGTGAGGAAGCGAAAGTCGAATGAACCGGAGGAGAAGAGATCGGATCTAAGCAGTCCGAGCCCTACAGATCCGAGAGATCGCAGGAAAGATTCGCACTCTTCCAGAAAGGAAACAGGGTCAGGTTCCCATCGAAGGGGGTCCAGCATTGGTACAGTTGAAACTGGCGGTAGTGGTCGTACAAGTCATGTAAAACTGAGCGATGCTATTTTGGAAGAAGATGAGGAATATGATGATAATGAAGATTCTTAATTCTTGAGCGAGAGATTCCTTACCACATGACCGTATGAATGTACTTTACCGTGTTTCAAATGGAAATGGTACCAATTGGAATTTGCATTGTGACGAGACGAGAGAATGAATGAATGAGATAATGAATGAATGAATGAATGAACGAATGGATAGTCTGTAGTTGTAATGTTGTAATGTATATGGTGTAATTTAAGCAT
>VKHH01005937.1:0-25287 GCA_015144975.1 Epipyxis sp. PR26KG | reverse complement strand
AATGAATGAATGAATGAATGAACGAATGGATAGTCTGTAGTTGTAATGTTGTAATGTATATGGTGTAATTTAAGCATTGTAAATATGAAGTTGGTAACAGTGCCTAGTCGAGCCGTCGAATCTGAGTAGTGAGAGAGTGTTTTACCAACAAAAACAATAACTGAACTTTTGTAATTTAAAATGAGTCAAATGAGGCGTTTCGTTTTGCACGACTCCTCTTTATTACCACTAGCTCATTACTTACCCGATAAGAATAGCCATGTGTGATGTGTGTTGATGTCAAGACTGTGTTGATGTCATGAACGATCGTGATGCTACCATGGTGTGATGGTCAAAATAATTCATCCTTCATCGCAAACTGTTAATTAATTAATTAACTGAGAAAAGTCAAAGCAAACATTGATCAGCAGGCAGGCAAGTTAATTGACTTGCTGTATGATAATTACTATGATATACACGAGCACTGCTAAGCATCATCTGGTCCATCCTCATCGCCATCCTGTTCCAATGCTAATCGATCTAACATGGCTTGCAGTTCTGTTTCTTCTCGCAAGGTCACTGCTTTAGGAGCCATTTTCACATCCAAAGAACCCCTGCCAGAACGTCATCATTATAACAATAATAACAATAATTATAAATATTAAAATATTCAAGCGACAGCTTGCAGGTTCAGACAGTATTGCTATCAAATATAATAATATCACGAATAAACGAGGGAATGAGTAGTGTTGCTAAGAGTTCATTCATTTATTCGTTTATTCATCATGACGACACAAGAGAGTGAGATGAGATGAATCGCCTAGTAGCATATTACAGCATGATATGCTATGAAATATGATGATAATGATATTGTATATTATAATATATTGTTTCTGTGAACTTACTCCTTCGATCTGATGACCGCATTGATTGCTTCGATAGCTTGATTCATGACCTCTATGCCATAGTCCTTGTCGAGGGTCATGGTGGTCATAACGTACATGGGAGGACTGATCAGCTTGATCTTCACTTGAGCATCTGAGGTGCTTTTGCTCTCACCCTCCATCAGAGCAGCTTTGATTGCATCTATTCCTATAATCAACCACATGAATGAGAATAGATACAAACATAAACATATCCGATATCCATCTTAACTCTTGACAATTCTAATAATATAAATAATTATTAATCATGTAAATAATGCCAATCTGTTAAGCATGTCCTCGCTTTGCTTTGGTTCATACCTTCATAAGTGAAGCAGGTAACTTCTATGTCAGCTCTGATCTTTACCGGTTGAGGCGCCAGTCGTCTTCTGACATATGTTAACAGCGACTCCTTCACGTCCGGGTCCACTTCGATGTCCTGGAATATATCAGTGGCTCCTTTCTCGTCCGCCTCACTATGATACGATTAGCAAAACAGACAATGAGCTGACATTGTCATCATTATTGTTATAGAATGATAGAAAACAAAATGATTCATTCGATGGGAAATAATATCGATTCAAATGTGATCATATTGATATGATAATATGATTATTAATATAATAATTAATAATAATTAATACAATAATTAATAATAATTAATATAATAATTAATAATATAATAGTATGATTATAATCATTTCTATCATCATGGCAAAACATGACTTACCCGCTCAGAGCGATCTTGAATGCATCGTAGCAATGTCCATATTTCCTGTACAAGGGCCAAGCCACCTTCTCGTACAAGTCATCCAGTCGGAGCCCCTTTACCTCAGCGACATGGCGAAACACGCTATGAACAGCCTTTGCCTTGTTGTATCTCTCTTCACACTTCACAACATCCTCGGGCTGAACTTTACTTTTCGACAAATCGATATAGCCTGAACAAAAGATAAACAGACAAGCACACACAGAATAGGACAAAGCCATTAATCATCAAATAATAAAACATTTTTATAAATTAAGCAGCTTTTACTCGCAAACAATAATTATTATTAAATCGTATAAAAACATTAAATGAAGCTATTTAATTGTTTCTCTTCCATGTGTTGAGTTTGGTGAGAATGACTCAACCGGAAAATAAACGAATTATTACGATAATTATGATTAAAAACATCGAAAGGTTGGCTTATAATCAAGGATCAATATTAAATAGTTGAACAGAACAGCATAATCCAATGTGTTATAATAATAAAAAAATAATAATAATAATAATTATTATTATTATTTTATTATTATCATCGGTATAGGTCTACTTAAAATGTTACCTTTATCGTTATCGACTCTGATTACCATCGCTATTTCATTTCGATTTACTCGTACTAATTTGTTGATTGATCGAATTCGTTTCCTCGACAATTCCGATTTAAGAATCATTCCCTAACAAGCACATCGCATCAACAAAAAGTAATACTAACATAGAAATTACTATATCATTTCATTAATAAAGGATTGTATTTTCAATCCAAAACTTCACAAAATCAAGAAGACATCGATACAAGAGTTCTCATTTCTAATATTTTTTACAATGATAATTTGCACTCTAACACTGTGATAGTGTGGTGGGAAAAGTATTTATACAAAATCCAGCATCATGAAAAGGTATAAAAGGTTGATCAATTGTAATGCTAGAGTTTCACCTCAATATCATCATATTCCAGTAATGTAACATAAGCTCCCATTTCTCCAATCTCTCTGACGTTAACCATAACGACTTCATCAACCAATGGTAGAGGATTCTCATAATATCGGCATCGTAATGAATTTGAATCGGATTTTTCAATTTGTAGTCCAATTATATTGTCATTACCTCCCTAAAAGTTGATAAAAAGATATTTGATCAAGTAAAGAAGTATATAAATCATTATTTGTGATGATTGGTTCGCATTTTTGCTTGCTTACATCTTCGTCTTTGGATTCCATTTTTCAGATAAGATAGATAGGTAACTGTTTCTACTTTTATCTATTGAGTAAGATCTCAGGTTTTGTATTTAATAAATATATATAACTTTACTGCTGCTGGGAATTATATGAGAAATGTATTTTACACCGCCGAGTCCTTCCAAAAATAATTGTGTGGGTGTGTTAAATTTTTCTAGGTTTTTGACATTATTTATAATTATACGTACTGTATATATTAAATATATTTACTGTATGAAAACAGTTTAACTTTAATTTTAAGTATAAAAGTGAAAATAAATGTGGATTATAATTTTCTGGTTTTGGAAAGAAAATAAGTAGGAGATAAATTTAGCTTTTATCCAATGAGGAGCGAAAAGGAATAGAAATAAATTGATATTAATCTTCTATCATTTTTGCTCATCTACACTATATTTTTTCTTAGGTTTGAAAAAGAAAAATGTTGATCCATATATCCGACATGTCAGCGATATGTTTACAACTCTACTCTACTAGGCTTGCTTTCATCAAAAGTCCCATTGTTTAGATTTAAAACATTCTAAGATTGCAATATTTAACTTTATTTCAAAATGAAGTTAATACTTAAGTTGAGAAGTTACGAGATTGAACCATTCCTGTCAGAAAATATTTACGTCCTAAGCTCCTAAGCTAAGTGATGCTGCAGAGCTACTGTAGGATTACCGATTATGTATTAATTATTAAGAAATATCTGTTCGATAAGATGCATGATTTCACACATTTCACAAGTCCTAAACTGTTCGAAATAGTCACATGCATGTTATATTAATACTTTTACGATGAAAAATGATAAATTAACGTCAAGATTTACTGCCGTAAATGAATGAGTGATACTTTTGAAGTGAGCATGAAACAATTCATTATTACTTCACTAGCTCGGCTCTGATTGCTTCACAAGTTTTTTTTGCATCCCCTAGCAACATATCGTTGTTACCCTTGAAAAATACCGGATTGTCTACTCCAGCATAACCAGTGGCCATGGATCGCTTCATAAATATGCTATGTTTTGATTTCCACACCTACAATTCCAGAATTAACCATTTGAATAAGCGATCAAAGTTAAGGAAAATCAATTTTAATCATGCAAAAACAGGTATATAAGCTAAACTATAATTGTATGCCGGAGATGATGTACCTGAATGACAGGCATTCCAGCGATAGCACTCTTCGGATCCTCTTCAGCCGCACTATTAACAGTGTCGTTCGCACCAATTACAAGAGTCACATCCACGGAATCCATTTCTGGATTAATCTCTTCCATTTCAAAAACCATATCATATGGCACCCCCGCTTCAGCCAACATCACATTCAGCTACAAAGCAAACGAATAAACAAACAAACAAACAAACAGAATCACATGGTGTTATGGTGACACGATGTCATGGTTTAAATAGAAAAACAATATTGATATTAGTTTTATATGAACGAGGCAATCTAGCACCACACAGCTCATCTTCATTTGATTAGAACTCACCTGTCCAGGCATGCGACCAGCGACTGGATGCACAGCAAATTTAACTTCTTTTCCTTCTTTTCGGAGCTTCAAAGCGATTTCGGACACAACTCCAGCTGCCTGAGCAACTGCTAAACCATAGCCAGGAACAATAACAATCTTTTCGGCATTGCGTAAAGCTTCCTGTTATTAACGTCCATTATTTATTATGATAGTGACCAGTTAACAATCATATTACAATATATTATATTGAGCTAGTATGTCAATATCTTACCGCAGCTCCAGCTGCATCTATTTCCGTGTGAACCCGAGTTTCAACAGCGCCTGTGTTGGCGACAGCATCTGTGGTTGTTCCGAATCCGCCGAGAATCACATTAGGCAACGAGCGGTTCATGGCTTCGCACATGATTCTTGTAAGGAATGCACCAGATGATCCGATCAACGCGCCTACCACTGTCAATAGAGGTTGGTCGAGAATGAATCCTTCAGCACACAATGCCCAACCGGAATAGGAATTCAACTACAGTATGAAAAAACAAAAAATATTCATTTTTGAATCAACAATGATAAAGACGCCATAAATCATATTACCAAAGTGATAACAACTGGCATATCCGCTCCTCCAATGGATGCTGTCATATGTAAACCAAGAATACCACTTGATCCCACACCAGTTGCAAGACAAATCGCAGCGATTGTAGGATCTCCAGTCACGCAAAATCCAACCAATCCAGCAGCACTCGACGCTGCAAGCCCCATATTAATATAATCACGCCCTAATATTGCAAAACTAATTAAATGAAATGAAACTGATTAAAGATAATTCTGAACTGTAAATACCTGCAAGTGTTAGTGCTGCTGAATTCAATGAACCAGCTAACTTCCCGTATGCAATTACAGACCCAGTCGCTGTAATAGACCCCATCCAAGCACCTAAATAAGTCGAGAGATTGTGGAACATGCCAGCATGCACGGATGGATCATGAGCCATGAAATCTCCAACAGCTAATTTAAATAAAACAATTATGTTTGTTCAATAAACCTTTCAAGCAATCCAGTCAAGCATCATCAACATGAATGTACTCGTCTTATATTGATTACCTGTGAAAGTAGCTGCTAACCCAACCAAAGAATGGAAAGCAGCAACTGCTTGAGGAAGTTCAGTTGGACCGATTTTGGTCGAAATGTAATAACCAGCAGCACCACCAGAACCACCGAGCATTAATAATTGTCCATAAGTCGCGATATCAGAAGGATTCATGTACGCTAATGTCGCAGCAAGACCAGTTCCAATACCACTCATACCAACACTTATGCCCAACCGTGCAGTTGTTTGAGACGATAGACAGGCGATGGCGCCCACGCAACCTGCAATTCCAAATAATCGAAGAAAATAAATAACATGATGCCAAGAAAAATCGAATAAATTTCACCTAAAGCAGATCCTAACCCAAGCATAGGAGCTAATGAGACTGGGTTCAGTCCAGCAGCAAATAGTGCACCAGAGCCAACAACAGCTGTTACGCCAGGTAAGAGGTAATAATGATTGTATTCTGGAGGATCATCTGGTCGACGAAACATATCAAGCATTTTCTTGGTGACTAAACGTAAAAATAATATCTTTATTGGATTATTTAATGGATATATTCGAGACGCAAGCAAATACCTATTGTTCCTCCTGCTAAATTAATCGCCGACAGAGAAACTAACAGAAAAATACAACAAATAAAAAGCTTAAAATTATTATTAGACGAAAACAAGACTCGCTGATTTCGTACCAGCCGCTGCAGCCAATCCTTGAGGTATTGTTCCTGGTACTATACCACCTCCAAGTTGAAGCATTCCACCAACAATAGTCATGCCTGAGATGGCGTTGGTCATTGCCATCAAAGGAGAATGAAGGGAGTGAGTGACTCCTTGGACGCAATTGTTACCGACCCAACACGAGAGAGCAAATGTTGTCATCATAGGAGCATGAGGAACCATGGAAGCCAAGCCAAGGGCAGTCGTCGTTCCAGCTATTTAATTAAAATTGAAATTAAATTATGGTTGTACAAAACAAACGTGTCCGTTGATTATAAATAATTGAGAGATTGGTAAGTGTTAATAATAACTTCACTTACCGGTTGCTAGTAGTGCAGATTTTCGATATACTTCTTCTGGGTTTTGTACAACTTCAACTTTTTTCTCTTCTTTCGCTGGAGTGGCGGAGACTGGAGGAGCAGGTGGAACATATGGAGCAAGCGCTTCACCTTTATTGACGACACAAACCGAGCGAACTGCTGGGTCTTCAAGATTTAATGTCCATTTTTTAGTTTTTTTGTCCTCCATGCTTAGCAAAAAATTTGTCACATTGCTACCGAACAAGAACGAGGAAGTGGTACTCATGCGACTTTCCATATTTGTATATCCAACGCAAGTTATGGTGCCATGCTTAACGACTTGTCCTGTTAGAGCAAAAGTGAAAAAGAATTATAATAACTCGGGAAGAATACTGTTTAGTTAACGATGTTGACATACCAGGAACTGTAGTTTCTACATTTCCACCAGCTGGAGCTGCCAAATCAACGGTGACTCCTCCCGCAGGCATCGCTTCAACCATATTTTTCTTGATCAAAACTGGTGCTTTTTTACCAGGAATCAAAGCGGTTGTAATAATAACATCAAAATTCTTGCACTCGTCAAGGAGCATTTTTTCCGCAGCTTCAAACCATTCTTTAAAAAATAATCACATTCACACAAATTGGTCGATTAGGTCAACATTTATTCTATAAATAAAAATATTAAATGAATACCTTTTGACATTTCCTTCGCGTAACCTCCGCTGCCTGAACCATCCTCAGTAACAGGAACTTCTAAAAACTTGGCACCACAGCTCTCAACTTGTTCTTTTGCAGCAGCTCGAACATCAAATCCGAAAACAATGGCACCTGCAACACATTCGAAAAATTCAAACAAGCTCGATGTCGTGGAAATAAAGTGAATTGTTTAACATAATTGTCTCATCAGAGGTATATGATAGACTACATGACATATAAAAGTTATACAAACAATTCATTTACCTTTCTTCTTTGCTAATTGAATCGCGGCTAACCCTGCAACGCCAGCCCCAACAACGAGTACTTTAGCTGGAGGAATCTTTCCAGCCGCAGTCATTTGTCCAGCAAAAGGACGTTGCATAAAATGAGCTGCTTCAACAACAGCACGAATACCAGCCATGTTGGCTTGGGAAGACAAAACATCGAATGCTTGACCCCGCGATAAAGTACGAAGCAATGAATCTAATGATAAAACAGTTGCTTTTTGCGCAACCAGTTGATTCATCAGATCAATATTTACTCTAGGTTGAATAACGGATAAAATAGCTCTATCTTCAATTAATTTTGCTTCATTTAAGGTAGGTGGACGCACTTTGGCGACTATATCAGCTTTCCACACATCGTCCGATGAAGCTATCACACCGCCTGCTTTAACGTACTGCTCATCGCTATAACCACTCAATACACCTGCTCCACTCTGAATTTTTACAGTTGCACCTTGTTTTTTTAATTTAGTAAGATTTACCGGGGTCAATCCAACTCTAAACTCTTGATCTATAGATTCTTTTGGAACGCCTATAACCAATCCTTGCAATCGACGTACAATCGAAACATCGATAGACTTTCTGAAATGCAATGACTTAGAAAAAGAGAGCAGCATAATGGCTCGGTTGGTGAAATCTAAGTCAAAACTTTGGTTGTTAATATTAATAATAATATATTAATTAATTTTAAAGTGTGAAGTTGCAGTTGAGATGAATGATGAATGAATGAATTAGGGGACCCATTATTTTCTTGGTATAGCTCATTATTAATTAATTCATTCATTATCTAAAATATTATTAGGAACATAATAAGTTTTTATTACCCCTTGTAATAGAAAGCATCTTATGTGAAAACGCATACATTATTACAGCATACATTAAAACGAAGTGTAATGATAAATTAACATTTAACAAAAGTTAAAATGATCATAAATTATTGATATTAAATAATTATATTAATAAACAAACTAATAACTTTTTAACAGTAAAGTTATGTCCGTAGCAAAGGTTCAGTAGTTGAGTAACATAATAATAGTTTATATACAATTACAATCTTAGTCACTAATTTTTTATCACAATCTAAAAATTAATTATATTCTTCAGGTAGATTAGTGGTATAGACAGTAGAAGGATTGGGCCCATTGTCATTTCCATTCTGATAGTCAGAAATGATGGAATCTCCACCCATTGTGGGATCTTCCTTGGTCACAGGAGGTAATGACAGACCTACACTTTTCCGTCCCGCATTATTAGATTTCGAATTATTTTTATCCTGATAATTAGCCGAATTATCTTTGATATTATTCATCCCACCATCCATAGGAGGCAGAGTTTCTCTGGAATAACCTTTCATCATCATATTCATGCTTCTTCCTTCTAACTCAGCAATCGCAGCTCGAAGCGCAAGAATACGACGCCGATTCTTCTCCAACAGTTCCGAAGGCTCGACATAGTCTGACATCGCATTAGCCATGTTGTCGTCATTCTTCAAAAATCCTCCTTGTTTCGGAGCGAACCCATCGACAACACTCGACTCTCCCGCATACAGAACTGGTAGTGACATAATCGAAGAATCTTTGATTGAACCGCCGCCTCCGCTCACACCTTTCCCGTTTTTCTTATTTTTCGCTGAAAATGTTAATAATAATAGTAAATAATAATAATAAAATAATAATAAATATTAAAAAAAGAAATACTGAAGTTATTATTAATTTTATTGACAAATATTATGCACACCATTATAACCTGAAGTTAACATGCCTCCTTTTGGAGGTTTATCAGACTGCGCCAAGTGTCTCAAACGACCGATTTCCGCCTGGACGAGTGCTTTTGTTTGCTTATTTTGTTCGCGTTGGTCATTAATTTCATCAATTAATCCCATATTCTTCTTCATCAATTGTGTGCTTATCTCCAAATGAGCCGCAGACGCTTTTGTTACTTCACGTTTCAATTCTTGAACAGACTTCAGCAGAAAAGCTGAAAGAATATTATTTAAAAAGTTATTCATCCATTAATTCAGCTAATAAAAATAATTATAATTATTATTTTTGATAATTGCATCTTATCTCTTCTGATATAATAATAATAACAGTTGCGATGAAAAAGAATTACCTTTATGTCGTGCATATTCTCCCTCCACATCTGGATCTATACGAGGTTTTATGTTATCCATGGAACCATAAATTTTGACTATTTTTTCCACGACGGGGATCAGCAATTCCGGTGACTGTATGTGACTAATTGCACCGTGGACATCACGTCGAAAAGTCGCAATAATAGTCTCTTGTTGTTTCGCTGCCATTCTTTTCTCTTTCGACTCTGTTTGCAGCAAATCTATCAATTATCATAATAATTAACAATAATAAACAATATAATTAAGAGCATAAAAAAGAATAAACACAGCGTGAGTCAAGTCCTAGCTATAGTCATGTTAAATTACCTATCTTGACTCTCAAGTCGCCAATGAGAACATCTAAATTAGAGTTTGTTTTGTGATATTTTTCCAATTCATTGTCCATATTCTTGATTTTTTCCCTCATCGCCATGATCTCCAATTGTCTTGGTTCGATCTGCTGCTTCAATTCTCTTATTTTGAAATCAAGAACAAATTTAAATTTGTCTAATTCCTGATTTTTCTTTTTCAATTCGTAAATTCTTTTTTCTTTTTCACCTAAATCATTTGAATTAGAACATAATAATTATACAATAATTGTTATTATCGCATGATTGGGAAATAGACGTATGCACAGAAAATAGACTTTGAATCGAAATAATAATAATTGTTAATATTATGATGAAATAGTATACACAAAGGATAAAATGTAAGCAAATACTTATAATATTAATAATAATGCACATGCCATTCCACAAACTCACCTATCGAGATATCTCTGGTTTTGATCTCCTTCTTATGCGCTGAGACTTCCTTTTCGAGCAATTTTATAGCATCATGCAACTCCTTCTCCTTCGCTTGCAACAGCTTCATTTCCTCCTTCTGCTCGTCCTGCTGAGTCAGCATAAGATGAAATTGCTTCTTTTTCAAGCCATTATCCCCTTTATATTTCAACGTTGTTTCTCGGCTCACGGCCAATTTTTCTTCATATTGTTTTTTCATATTCTCGATCTCCGTGTCAATGTCGTCTTCTAGTTGGTTCTGAGACTCCAGCAACTCCTTTTCGAGCTCATCTCGCTCAACCTCTCGAGTAAGCCTGTCAAGGAGGAGAAAGGAATCTTCGATTATAAAATTTCATGAAAACAATTATCAAAATCAGTACAGTACCTGGCTTGCTTGTCATCATCCAGTCTGGAGTCAAAATCAATGGTTAGTTCATCCGCGTATTTCTCGTGTGATCTTACAAGCATTCTTCGCTGCTCGTCTAATCGCTCGATCTGAGCATCACGATCCTTCACAAGCTGCTGATACTTATCCACCATCTCCATTATCTGCGCTTGGAAGTTTGTTTCTACACAAAAACGAATCATTTACATGTTAATAGTAACACAATAATTATAGGATACCAGGATGAATTTATATGAATCGCATACCCATGCTTTGTATATTATTTTGATGCATTTCTTCCATGTACTTGATCTTTTCAATCGATTCGATTTCATAATCGAATCGGACTTCTTGCAGCATTTCCAATTTGTTCTTTGATGCTTCCAGCTCGGTTATGAACTTGTCTGTCGTTTCTTTGATTTTCTCAGAATAGTTCATATCCTTTAGTTTCAGCTGATAGTCATTTTGATTAATTAACTCTTCGACTTTGGTTTGAAGTTCCGAAACAGCAATTTTCAAATCTTCTAGTTCTACTCTTGTGACCATAACTTCTTCCGACCATTCAGATGACTCATA
The DNA here is from genome assembly GCA_015144975.1 of Epipyxis sp. PR26KG. Taxonomy (NCBI): domain Eukaryota; class Chrysophyceae; order Chromulinales; family Dinobryaceae; genus Epipyxis; species Epipyxis sp. PR26KG. The sequence continues at coordinate 13,996 of VKHH01005937.1, read as the reverse complement.
CAAGTCGATGTAGGAAGAGGGATTTGTTCGTTGATATCGATCTTGGCGACCTGAGAGAAGCAATAGAAAAAATCAGAAATAATAAATATACAAGAAATGCGATGATGCGGTACTAACCTTTCAGTTCAATCAACACGATACATCCCTGTTCATCCGTCACGATGAGGAAGTTCTCATCAGGAGTCATTCTCATTCTTGTGATTTGAGAGTTTGTGCAAGGATAATCGTCATAATCGCCCGTGACAGGATATGGATAAGCTCTCACATAGCCAGGCTTTGCGTATTCAAAAGTGCTAGCAAATAATGATAGTTTCGTCACCGATAATTCAATGTTGGTCAGCACCAGGCCGGTTTCACTTAATTTGTTTGGAAGAAGATCAGGTAATGTCAGCTCACGCAATGTGCGGTCATTTCCCACCACAAGCACGGTATTATTTGAGAAAACGGCACTAGTGTACATCGTCCCTTTCTGGACAAACTCAGCAACTCGTTTCATCCCATCCAACGACCAAATATAAACAGCACCATCTTGTCCAGCTGATAATAGTTGAAATCCAGATGGTAGCCATCTAATTGATCGCACCTTGCTATTATGTCCTCTTAAATCAGCGATCTTTTCCCCTGTTATGAAATCATACACAAGAATACTATTTCCATTCGTTGCAGCAAGCACATGTCCACCGCTTGAAAAGCAGCAATCACGACAAGCTTTGATTGATACTTCAAAACATATTCTTAAATCGTCCATTAAAATATGATAAGCTCTAACTTTGTCCGTAAAGCCTATCGCGCATTGCAGACCGGATGGATGCAGCGCACAGCTAAACATATCCTCTGGGTAGTGCTTCAACAGCTCTAAGGTGTGGTTCTTAAAATTCCAAATTCTTAAAGTTTGATCTTTGGAACAAGTGATGATTAAAGGTTTTCTGATACAAATATCCATTCCTGTAATATGCTTTGGATTATGAAATGAACACATGGTGTACTTGATGTCATTATTATTGTTATTATTGATTTGAATATGAGAATGGCCATTATTGACAGTTAATGTGGCAATTGAAGAAGAATTAGTTGAAGGATGTTGATTCATTGAAGAATTTGTGATAGTTTTATTTTGACCCATATTGGATATTCCATTGTTTAAACCATTATTAGTACTTTTAGCGTTGATATTTTCTGGTATTGCAGAAACTGATAATAATTGTCCATCAGAAGTTAATCCACAAATCTTTTCATCTCTTGGGTCTAATGCTAAACTAATAATATAACCATTTGAAAGATCTGAAGCTGTCAGAATTTTAATCAAAGTGAATTGCGTATCAAAATAGGCTTGATCTTTGGAGTCATCATAGCGAAAGAATAAAAATGCACCAGGAGCTGACCCAGCAATAAAACCACCTAACATGTACATATAATCATTCATATGTAAGTAATCCGAAAGAATAAATAGAAATATGACGAAAATACCTGCGATGGAGATCAAAGAAGTTATTGGGAATTCACTTCCTGGAGAGCAAGGCAAATGAAGCAGCACTTCTCCAGAACGAAAAACTATAATTTTTCCTTCGTCTGTTCCAACCAATAGATGATCGTCAGGATTACGCATCCAACAGAATGCAGTAAAATTAGTATTGTGAAAGATATTTTCTATAGAAAAAACAAAATTTTGGTGATTAGTATAACAAAATGAATAAGTAACAATATTAATCGTTTTTATCGAACCTTGAAGCGGTCTTATTTCTTTTTCTCCTACTCGGAAAAACTTAACACATTCTTTCCCAATAACAGCTGCAACTGATGCATCAAGTGGACTAAACATACATTTATAAACAGGGGAACCAAATGAGACACTGGTTGATGCTATTAACTTCGATTTAGCCCAGTTCCAGCACATCAGAGTCCAATCCGGATGACCACTAAGCGCCAGTAATAACGCATTATCTTCACTGAACTGTAGTGAAATGATCTCCTATTGAATATATATAAAATAATTGATATTGAATGACCAATAATTGTTCAAATTTCGCTTTTCTATAAATACCTTACTGATCACTTCTGTTGCAACTATGGTTTTCTTTCGCCGAAATGTTCTGAGATCGAACACATGAAACGATGGATGCTCGCTTCGTTCAGCAATAGCCACCAGCCTAATTCATTTATCTAAATTTTAGAAAAGGATTTGAAACTACTGCTGTTTAAGTTCAACTGTTACCTTTTACCGGAACCAGAAGTATATGCCGTAATGGACTCAGTTATTTCGGAAGAATGAATAAATCTTTGACGTTTATCAACTAAACTGTACAACACCAAGCTGTGCCCTGTATCAATTTCAACAAAATGAGTTTAGTAAATACTATGCATTGAGTGTTATTGTGTTACTGTGTTAGTTTGAATTGGTTTTAATACCTGCAACATAAACGATTGTGTCCTCATCGGTAAAGGATATATTATCATTAACATTTGTATTTACACCAAATATATGACGAAAAGATAATGTTGTAGCAGAAGCTGCTGAAGCCATTGTCGAAAATCAAATGGTTAAAATATACTCTGTTGATTTAATATTTTACTGTATACGTTTAAACACGAATTGTGTTAATGTGCAAAGAGTTTAAGTTTCAGAAAATTTTAAATGACCAGTATGCTACGATAAATTCTTGAAATCTAATAAAATAAATATTTATTTGTTATTAATAATGACAAATAAAAAATCCCACAATCCATTTTTTCGTAACGGTTGTTTAAAGACCTTCTCAGCTTTCTTTCCTTTCGAAGTTTAATAAATGATCAACTTATACATCTATAACAAATCCTGCAGAAATAAATATATGTTTATGTTCATTAATAATGTATACATTTGTAAAACATTAATTTTGCATTATTTAAAACGTTCGACTAAAAGGTTTTAATTTATAAAGTCAAAAATATTATATAATTTTTCCTTTATTTCAATAATTACGAAATATTTGGCAGAATTAAAGATTTGCAGATATGCAGTATAGCAGTATAACAGCAATATTATTAATATGAATATAAATATACAAAACACGAACAAAAATATTCTTGTAATACTGTAAGTCGAGAAAATCATAACATGCTGTGTCTTTTTCTATAATTTTGATATCAGTATTGCAGCCTGCTTGGGACTAATAATTTACGTTTTAAATACTCAAAATATAGCAACACAAAATCAGTTTAACGTCAAACATTACAATTCCATGTATCACTCAGTCCAATCCATATTTTTGTTAACAAAGAAATTTGGATTAATTGTGCGAGTAACACTTATGATAATCTTAATTATTGTCTTTCTACTTGTCATAAATGTATTTGAAACAAATACACACCACAATTTCATTTCAAATTTCCAGCCCTTTCGATATCCAAATATTGATTCAATTATAAACCAACGATTTTTATTGGATACAACCCAATCTTTATTAACGCAGCAAAAGATCGAAAATGCAGTTGTTGAAAATAGTTCAAATGAAGGTAGAAAGAAACGCCAGAAACGTAATAAAGGTGATCAGCTTTCTGAAGAGAACTCACTTCACAGAAAAAATGCAAATAGAATTGCAATAGAAAGCTGGTCTTCATCTTTAATTCCTGAAAAAGATTATAATTATACTTTCTGGCGGACTGAATTTCACTCCCGTTCCACGGTTGATTTCTTCAATGGTTATGCGAAGAAGCTCTCAAACATATTCAAATCAAATAATGCCAAAGTTAACTTTGCGATGGTTGGTGCTTGTGACGGAACAGGTTAGTTGATTTTATTATATTGGTTAAGTTGAATTGATTTCAATTATGTTGACAGGTGATAATACCATTAAATATATTTATTTGCCAAATAATCATTGGCGTGGAGTGTTCGTTGAGCCAATTAGCTTTAATGTCAGAGATTTGATAAATTACCTGTCAAATAATAATGTATCACATCGTAGTGTAGTAATTCATGCTGCTGCTACATCACAATGTGCCACTCCAACATTAACAGTAGAAAGACCATTATATGAAGAGAAAAACGTGTCCATCCCTCATTGGCTAAGAAGACAAATCGGGTCAGTGTTGCCAAAAACAAGAGCGAAGCCAAGAAAGGAATGGACTGCAGAAATAGTGAGATGTGTCACAGCTAATGACATATTAAGCGAATGGTATAGTAAGGGCTATAATCAAAGGAATAATGGTGCAGACGAGTCAAAAAAGTAATACCATATCATATGAAATCCATGATGTTGATGATAGATTGAATATCACTTATTATACAGTGCGTGTGTTTGTGGAAGTAATAAATTCTGCGCTTTTGTAAATGATTATATTGATTTAATTTCTATTGTAAATCAGGAAGAAAAAGCCCAGGAGGCGAAGACCGCATGTGTTAAAGATTGATGTAGAAGGACATGATTATGAGGTAACCTTTATTTAAAGATTTTAAATATGTTTGGTTCATTATATTCTTATTTTACTTGAGACTATACTGGAACTTTATTATTCTACTTGACTCTTTACTTAACCCGTTTTTAATCTTTTCTGTTGTTTGTCATTTGTTTAAGGTTCTTATGAGTTTCATGTCCGAAGAAGTGCCGCAAAGTGAACTACCCCTTCTCATCGATTTTGAGGCGAAATCAATCGCAAAAAAGTATCCTGCTGCTAAAGCAAGAATGGAGTCACGGTAAGCATGTTTTATTGCGATTGGGATTGAAGGGTTTATTCGCTATTTATTTTTTATTGCAGAGGTTATGTAGTCAGTCCGTTTGGACAAGATGGATTTGCTCTACTGAAAGCTGAATTTGTGTTTTATGATGAAACCGCATATGCGATGATTAATAAAATCAGTTCGTTAGGAGCTGTTCAGCAATGAAACTGATGTATTATGACATTCTTGTATACGGCTAGTTCTCAGTGTTTGGAGATGGGGAACAATGACAATATAATTACCGTCATTTATTGCAGAAGAAAGCGCTTATTGTAGCCGGAATGGGTTATCCACTATTACAATGATAAAAATGATAGCTACAATAATTAGAACGACAAGAGAAAGGCATTTAATTTACCAACAAATGATTATTTTCACACTTCTGAATTTATTACATTATTATACATAAGGCGATGGTGCGGCAAACTTTGATATTTCATTTGAATAAATTATTTATTGTTATTTTAAATGAATTAATCGTTTGCTTGATTTGCCTTCTTTCCTTTTTTTCCTTTTCGCTTTCTATTATTTCTTTTCTGTTGTCCATGTCCACCTGCAGCATTCTCAGCAGATGAGTCAATCGATTCCACTGCTACCTCAGCTTCAGACCCTATGTTGTCTGTGATGGTATGGACAAGCGTTTTACTTAGAATCAAAAATAAGAATAATCCGAAATATTTATCGTACCTTGGGATACTCTCTTCGGCTTCTTTCCTTTACCGTATATACTGTCTCCTCTCAACATGGCGAATCCATCTGTAGCGAAATTTGATACGATGTATCCTCTAATAAATCATAAATCATGAATCATAAACCATCGGTTAGCGTATTAATCATCATGAAGCCATGTCATGTTCAATCAAGAAGAGATCAAGTACACACCTTTTCTCCATATTTGATTTGGCAAGAGGAAACTTTTCTGCTATGGATTTTGCTTCAAAATTGATCAATAATGGGAGTTCATTGTTTGGGACATCATCCGGTAGAAATGACATCAAAACCTAATAATAAGACAATTATTTGAATAATATCATTTGCCGATAACATCTTTTGCTCGACTCACATCATAATCATGACCTTCAGCATCGATCTTAAGCACATGTGCTCTCATTTTCTTGGGAACTTTTTGTCTTTTACTTGGATTAACATTTCTACTGGTGGCAGCAGCCCAATCCTCCAATATATCAGATCCTGTTACACAACGAACAAATTCAGCGGTCCATCCGCCAGTCATAGGTCGTTCTAACTTATCAAACGGAACTATTGCACCAATTTGTCTCCTATATTGAAGGAAAATATATTAAGTTTATGAACAGCATAATGACAAACAGCAATTGACTGCAATAAACATTGGTTATTCTGAATATGCTATTTGATATGATAAATACCTCATCCAATGCGGTAAGGAAGAATTCTTTTCTTCGTGAGTCGGTCGTTTCATTTTAATTGTACTATTGACACAATGACTAGTTGCGGCTCCATGAATCAAATGTGTTCGATTAGTTACACCGTTTGATTCCATAAAATTATTCAAATCCTTGTAATTCATCGATATTGGTTCAACGAACACCCCTCTCCAATGGTTATAAGGTAAATAACGGTCACGAATAGTTCGATCATTTGTTCCATCACATGCACCAACTAATGCAAAATTAACAATAGCATTCATTTCCAAAAATAAATCAGATAGTTTTGTGATATAATAATCAAAAAAATCTTGTGGCTGTGATCGATGTGTGATCGACTTCCAATTTGATGCATTATAATCATGTTCAGTTAAAAATAATGACCATGCTTTTACAGCAGCACGTTGAACCTTTAAATTTACTCCCATTAAACTGCTTGGTTTTAGCGGTATAGATGGATCAGTTTCCAATAAATGTCTTTGTTTTGAATATTTAGAATTGTAAAACTTCCCATCATTTATTACTTGGCTTAAACTATCTAAATCTTCAATGTTCTCTTTATCATGTGCGTATAATATATTCTTACAACTATAAAGAGATAGGTATAGTATAAAAAAGAAAACAGTTCCTGTCTTCATAGTAAAATACTTCCAATAATTATGTAAGGTTTTGGTTTTGGCGAGTTTTAATAAGGAACTTTAAATATATAATGATCGCTCACACGACAAATTCTCACTTATCCAACAATTTCTAAAGCATCATTTAGACTAAACAAAATAAAAATGAATGCAATTGGACGGTTTACGGTAGATTTTTATGAATTATAAATTATACATTATACAGTATGATAGTATGATATAATTGATATCCAGGATATGATGCTGGGTTAAAAAACAAATTTAAGAAACATTATCACAAGGTTTACATCATCATTCTCACCACATTGCAAATCCCACCCAGGAATTATTAATATTTTATATTATTTATTATTACCGTAAGTAATAAAAATAAATCGGATTTATTAATAAATGAATGAAACATCCGTTGAAATACGATTAACTTGTGCTGGTATTACTTCACTAGAAAATTATCGATGTTATAATAGACTGAATAAAATGAAATTATTATGAGTTTAGTCAAAATTATTATGAAGCGTTATTGTTAACGTAAGTCTTTATTTCATCCAAACTACTTCTTATTAATTTCAAATTCGAGGGTTGGTATGTTGGTATATGATAATATGATAACTAATTTTATAATTACTGTACAAGCTGCTCATATCAATGCATTTTATAAGCAATAGATAGCTAACAGGTTGTAGAGATGTACAGTAATTGTTGTATTATTCATTAGGTTAGAAATTGTTGCACAATGCTGGAATGCAATGAGCAATGAGCAATGATCAATGAGCAATGAGAAATTTCGCTTTTACATTTCAAATCCAGATATACTGTACATAGTACACAGTACTATTTATGTAACTCTTTTTTGTTAGTAAGGTCATTGTTAAATGAAATTCGTCAATTTAAGTTTTGAATAGTGTAAAAACTAAACTGAACTATGGAAATATTGCAATATCTCTTCATCTGCTTATTTTCATTAACGTTGATGATTGGAATAATACATCGATCGGTTTTAACGTTGCCTTTTCGTACTAATAATAATTTCTTACGAGAAAATTCCCCATTTGGTGTCTCAAATAGTTTAAATTTGACATTCGATGCAAGAAAGCTGACTGGAATTGATATAATTAAACAATTTGAGAATCACTTCTCTCACGATGCTGAGATTAGAATGCTCCAAACCGATAGTTTTAAAAACTATTCGAATGAAGTATTATATTCGATGCGGGGGTCGTTTTTAAAAGATAGTAAGAACAGATATTATCGCTTGGTATTTCATGAAAGTAATCCATTGTTATATGGTTTATTGGAACTCAACACAACAACAGTTAGTTTTCATCACCAAATTACCAACAGATTGCCAGATTCCTCAATAAAAGAATCTGATTCTATATTGGCTAACTTTCAACTTAAAATTAATCCATTCTTGTCTATTCAGCTCATTCAATCTGTTTTTGGTGTATTCGATGAAAAAGCTTTGTCCAATGTATTGGAAGATTCATTAAATTATTTGGAGATTGATGTTAGAGATGATAACAACAACAACCTCAGCCCTGTTAAAGATACCTTGATTGTTTGCCACACTTCAAACCATTTGAAAATAACTATTATAACAACAGATTATCTCAAAAATACATTCGAGAAAGCACACATACTCATCGTTGATGATGCTTCTATAGATGGAACCCCTGATTATCTCATTAAGAAAGGATATTCAGTCTTAACGAAGCGTTTACCTAGAGGCCAAATCGATAGTTGGAATATAGGATATAGAATAGCCAACGCGATAGGGTACAAATATGTTATTTTCTTGACCAGCTTTGTTTTGCTGACCGATGCGACTGTACAAATGCTGAAAGAAGGGCTTAAACAACAAGCTCTGATAGCTCCCTTAATGTCATCAAATGGCGCCTTGAAGGAGCCATTGCAGGTACTCTATGCTATACGTGTATTATGATTATCAACAATTAAGTGTTCTGTCATACAATATTATAGTCCATTGTCAATGCTTATAATTTGAATAAGGCTATGGAAGATTATGTCAGTGATTTTCATAATCTAGAACCCATTCAAAAGGCTTTGCAGGGTAAATTCGGAGGTACGTTTCAAAACTAGTTATATTTTTGATGATTTTATATGTCGTTGCATGTTATCATTATTTTTGAGTAGAGCAGCCTCAATTTATCAATTCTACATCTTCAGCTGTAATGGACTCTTGTTTTGCAATCAATTTACAGTATATTTCTGTATTTGCAGAAGATAATCCTTTCACTCTCTTCAGAACAACTGCTGCGGAGTCTAACATGAACAAAGAAGGCAACATTAATTCACCTCAGAACCATTTGTTTCAAAAAATAATACAAAAAAACAGTAATTTTTTGCCTAAAATATCAAGATCAGCATTCGTTTACCATTTCGTCAACCAGTTCTCTGATTCTAGTGTCAGTACCATTGCTCAAGCTATGTCATCGTCAATCGGAAATATCACAAGTCCTATATCATATCCTACATTATATAAGTTTTATCAATCATTGAATACTAACTTAGATTACGGATTATATCCATCGCCACAAGACCCAACTCTATCAAGCAAATATTCTTCAGCCAGTTCCAACCCTTCCAAAGATAGCTACGGGAGAGTGCAGTATCAAAATAAAATTGTAATAGCGATGGCTACTTCAGGTACATGCTATAATTGATTATTGATGCTTGATATATGACGTATGACAATTATTAATTGTTTCATTTTGCTCCATTTGACTTCTGACTATGACTGTAACTATACTTAGATCCTATTAAGAAGGCAGCTGCTGGTGACGTTTTCACGGCAGAGGAATTAGCAGAGTCTTTGGAAAGAAATTATAATGTTTTGATCAAATATTTGCACAAAGGTGTTAACTGGTATTCATCTAAATATCTGCATGATGTTGATATTTTGATAACATTTGTGGATGACTATGACTTATCCAAGCTGTATCAAATTCCTCGTAGAGGAAGTGACAAAGGGGAAGGAGAGCTGTATCATTGGCCAGCAAGGAGAAACGGTAATTTTATCGTAAATAATAAAGCAATAACAAAACATTTTGAGACTCCTAAATATTTATAATTCAATTCATAAGAAAACGGTGAAGTCATGTTTTCTATTATAGAAAGACATTTCAGAATTTGAAGTTGATTCTTATTATTCCCCACCAGGCTCCAATGGGTGATATGACTCATTTGATTCAATCATGTTTAAGCATGGCTATGAAGTTTAAAGTGTTTATTGACATAAATTTCCTCAGAATTATTCGTGTCGACCAGTTAGCCTCATTTATATCATTTAATTTGTTAGGGCATTTGAAAGGAAGTGTTTCGAGCACAATAATAACAATCGCTTGGATGAGAAACTGGTTCCAGCGATGGCTCAGCCGACCTTGGATCGGAAATTACGATATTCTTCTTACAAGTTCGCATAAATCGAAAATGTTTTATGACATAATTACAAATAAAGTCGGACTGCAAGTTCATTGCTCTATAAGCTGTCCGAGCCTTGCTTTTCCATCATTTGTTGGGAAGGGGTCACTATCTGCTTCGAATTCGAATATTTCATTTGCAAATACTCAACGGTTCGTTGTTCAAGACCTAAATTATTTGCACAATCGCCGAATTGCTGTCCCTGTTATAAACTTCCCCATCGCAACGGATCACTTAGCATTTGCAAAGTTTAAGACTCTTGTGTCAGCCACGCATCGCAGAAACAGCAGTAGCACAGGGTCCTTTTGGAGTTTAGTTCATAGCAAATTAGGCTCAGATTATAAACCCGATTATGCGTTTACTGGTTCTTATTTTAATGCTTACCGAAGAATTATGGACTTTCAACCTGAACGAATCTCCAAATGGAATGGTGTAATTGTTGGCGAGGACTGGGACAAAGCATCTGTGTCTAAAGGATGGAAGAGAATTGCAATAGGCAGAATTCCTTACAAAAACATACCTGAGGTAATATCACTATAATATCATACTACTCTGTTGAACTTGTGATATAATTTGTTAACAGTTATTGTCATTGCTATTGCTTCTAATACGGTATGTGATGGTATCTAAGGTTTACACGAGTGGAATAAAAATAGTGATCGATGATTCAAATCACGTAACTCGCCCTTGGGGAAGTGTCAATTCTCGTGTGTTTGATGCGTTAGCAAGTGGATTGTTGGTGATAAGCAATGGCGTGTCAGGCATTCAATCGATATTCACCAAGGATCTGATGGCACCGTTTACTCCCCCTGTGTTCGAGACCGGTGAAGAATTAGAGAAGCTTATCGATCATTATTTGAGTCGCGATGATGAAAGAAACGCGATGATCAATAAAATGCATCAAATTGTGATAAAGTATCACACTTACGACATCAGGAGCAAGGAATTGGTGTCATTGGTGAAGGAAATATCGAGTCTGACAATTATGGAAAAAACTAAAATCGTTGCTCAAGCAAATAATGCTTCATCCTTTCCGATTACCAAGACGCCTCACAAGTCATCTCTTGTCAGACATAAGGATAAAGAGAACATTAAGAGACATTCTTCGATATGTGTAGGTGAGTTCAAACTATCATCATGATTATGCTTATTCGGTCGGAATGTATTAAATTCCGACAGAATGAGTCATTCGCACATGCTACCGTTAGAAGAAGAAACGTTGAACTACTCAATGATCGACATCATCATTCTTAATATTATTATTATTGTTTGATTGCTGGTGTGTGTTAAATGTTCTGTTGTTCTGCTGTTGTAGGTATCCGAATGATCGAATCGCAGCAAGAATTATTGGATTTGTTGGTCAGAGCATTGATTGGACAGTTCTTATCTTCTCCAGTTTCAGAAAAATTTAATTTCAAAATATTTTTGATAAATACGGAAGCAACAACTCCCGAGTTTGATGATTATCTTCACTCGTTCATCGACCAGGTCAATTCCCATTATTATCGAAGAATATTATTCCTTCTTTCTTATCACATCAACGATGCCAATGGCAATGGCAGGAATGGCAATGGCAATGACAGGGATGAGCGACAGAAAATAAGAAAATTCGATAGTTCTAACAGGTCCCTCTTGAAGCAAGGCGATGACTTCAATCAAGTCGAACCGAAATCTTTTAACAACACAACTCCACCCACTCGCTATAGTGCTAAGATGTTGAGCTCACTCGAGCGTGTTGTTCTGGAGGATGAAAAATATCTCAAATTTCATCGAAAATATCATAATCCTTTTTATGGATACGATTCCACCGAGTTCCTGTTAACTCACATGCTGAATGAGTACATCACAACACAAGTCGATCACAATAGTCATCATTCTCATCATCACCCACCAGGCGCAAGCTCGTCCACCATGTCAACCTCTCAGTGCGAGTGGATTCTTGTGACGAATGGTGATAATATGTATAATTCTGCATGGTTTGATTCGCTGATTCCTTACTTAGTGCAGCCGAAACTGGATATTATAGGATGGGATTTCATCTCTCATCACGCGCGAGGGGAAGAAAGCATGACCAATCAACTCATTCGCATCGAATTGAAGAGAAAGTTCGTCGATTTAGGTAGCATCATCGCCAAGTCTTCATTATATTTGAAGGCGAATGATGCGGAATTCTTACCGTCTTCATTATTCACAAACGATTTGTTCGGAAGAGATTTTTTGCTTTTGTCTCGATTATTGGAGCAGATCCCGACTATTTCCAACGAAACGGTCTGTTTGATTCATAAATGTCTCATGTTTCATCAATGATTATCATTTTTAATCAATTCATTTACATGGAAACCGCTCCTTGTTCCATTACGAGTGGTGAGTGACTAACTATTATTTTATAAATTATATTTTTTATCATGATTTACAATTTATAGTATTTATATCATATATTTCGACGATAGGGAGGTGGTTAGACAAGTCAGAAAATCGACATTTTTCTCGTTTTGGATACACCACACCGTGTCTTAATCGTATCTCAGCCGTACGCGTACTCATTATTATTCTTGTTAATTGCTAAATGTTAGGTATTTGACAGTCAAAACAAGGCCAGGGCAGGCCAGGCACAGACAGTCGCATTGTTTCAAACTGTTGTGTTGGTCGGGGCCAGGTTATCATGTGGAAGTGGTTGTGTTGATATGATTATGATCACACGTGATAATCGCTGCTATCCTTTCTGGATATCATTCACAACAAAATCTTTTTCATACTTTTTCAAATTATTTGTGATTTTCAAGTTTGATAATTTTAAATAATTCTTAGTTATTATGGTTATCAGAATGTTCCTTCTCCTTGTCCCGCGTCACGGTGTGATTTGTGGTATTCTCATTCCTCCCTATGCTCTTCGCTCTTCGTAGATTAGCAAGTACAAGCAAATTAGAGGAGACGAATCACTGCAACTCGCTCATATCATAACATATTATCTATGATAATACCAACAACTAACAACCAACAATCATATCGTAAAATCAAAACAATTATCAAAATTAATTATTGTATTAATATGATATGTAAATTTCATTATTATTATTATTATTATTGCAGATTGGTTTATATCATTTGCACCAGTTACGGTCAACATGAACATCAATCCTAGCAAGGCATGGTGAAGCAGAACAAGAATTCTGAAGTAGATGTGAAGCAGCATCGACTTGATTTGATAATGATATGACGATATGACATATACTTGAATGAATGGATGAGAGTTGCAAAAGTTTTGAGAAATCATAGAAATCATAGTTTACTGCTCCGTGCTACGAACGAAGATCGAAGATGAAACAAAAAAATGATAACACAAGCATTCGTTTTATACAATAAGATATCTTATGAGCAGCATATACAGTAAGGAGTGATGAAGGTGAGGAGGCGAAGAGGTGAGGAATAGTCAACTTGTATGTTAGTTGGGTGTTGACTGTTGATTGAATAGTTTGCGATGAGGGTCTAATGGTGTACCACTGTTGCTCACATTGTTGCTAACAGGGTCAGCAGTCGCTCGGCTCAATGAGTCGCGCTGATTTGACATAAAAGTTCCGCCCTGAAAATAACATAAATAATAATAATTATTATTAATATTATATTGAGTCAGAGTCGTGATTCTTTGAGTGATTCCTTCTTACCCCTCCGGAATTCGCTACTCCATCCAGCATCTGAGATTGGATTTTTCTATCAATTATCTTCACCCCAATCTAATATATAATAATAATAATAATAATAATAATAATAATAATAATAATAATAATAATTATGTTTTAAGAGATATTTGATCTTTT